>CM041645.1:552200-582160 GCA_023333625.1 Bothriochloa decipiens | reverse complement strand
TACATTTTCTCCAATATGAGTTTTGGCTAATTCGGTTTGGTTTGGGAGCAATAGAGCAGAAACTTTTGTATTAGAGGTCATGGAAATAGCTTTTCAGTGACGGTTCGTCCAGGCCGTCAGAAAAATGTTCGGCCACCGCCCATCGCCCCCAGTCCACGCGCTCCGCGCGGCGAGCGAACACCAGCGTTCCGAGGCGGCAGCGGCCGTCCCGACCGAGTTAAATCGACGCGGTCGTTCTTTCTCTTTGTCCCCCGTTCACTTCCCTCTCTCTCCCTGCCCTCTCTCCCTCTGCCCCGCGCAGCTTGCCGTCGCCGCCGCCGACCGCTCATCCATCGCCAAGCCTCGCCGTAGTTTATTTTCTTCCCCGAGCACGCGCACGGAGTTGCCTCAACACGTGCTCGCTCTTGCACCCGCCAGCAGCCGTCCTCATCGAGGGTAAGAGCCCAATCGGGCGTTTCTTTCCCGCTGCCGGCAAACCAGCGACCGTCGCCGCCGTGTTCCGGTCGATTCGACCACCATTTTCTCTCCCTGTCTCGGAAATTAGCTACGCCTTGACGTGTAGGTGCTGTAGCCCTAGCCCATGAAGTCAATGTGGGTCGGTCCTCGCCGTATTTCGGCCACGCCGTCGGCCGGGGAGCCGCCGTTCCGCCCTGCACGCGGCCGAGCCGCCTCGGCCTTGCTTCGCCCTTGATAGAACCCTCTAATCGACGCGTGTAGTCCCCCTCATGCTTCCCCTCTGCTCAGCTTCGCCGGAGAGCCCTGGCAACGGCCGGCGATGCCGCGCCGCGCCGTCGTTCTCTATCACAGGGACCTCGTCCTTGAATTCAATCAAAGTCAAGGTCCTTCGTGCATAACCGTCAGACACAGAGAACTTCTTTATAGGGCTTGGTAGATTTCTAAAAACTCCAGGGTTTCCGGTGCAAAAGTGTTTTTCTTTTTCGTTTAAAGTATCTGTTTCCAGATTTTGCATAAAACCTTTGAAAAATCATAACTTCCTCATTTTTAGTCCAAATGAGATGGTTCAACTTGCAGTATTTTTCTTATGAGAAGATATATGCATGAAAAATATGAAATATAAAATTTGTGATACTTTTCTGTATAGATTTATTTATCCCTATTAATTGCTTTTATCTTAGAAAATGCATAAGTAATTCTCTATTGCTCAGAAAAATGTGAAACCAAGTTTGTTAGTCTTCTTATGTCATGCTCTATCTGTGAAAAATATTGTGAGGCTACGTCATGTGTAAATATTGTTCTGTCTCTATATGGTGCCTATTTCAAGTAGATAGTAAATAATTCATAATAAATAATACATAAGTGATTTGTGCATGAAACTTTTTGGAGGATATTTTTATGTCAATCTAAAGCTAAGAGTAGTCTAAGATTTGTTGTTTGAAATTTTTCTATGTACAAAGTATTTTATGCCCTTTAAATTATATTGCCTTGTTATTTTTGTGTAGGATAAAGTACTTACTGTTTTGACCTGAAATTTTTATGGTAGTCTACATTAGACATGCTTAAGCTTCTATAATTTTTACAGAATTTTTTGAGTAATCTAAAGTCATATTGCAGTTCTACCCTGGTTTCTTTTAAATAATTAATAATGCTTTAAGTTATTATTTCATGTGCGTAATAATGCTTTTTCTGAGGTTTGTGATGTGTATAATCTGTTATTAGTTATGGTTCAGCAGAGGGTAGCATGTAAAATAGTGGTCGTTTATAATTTCTTTTAATGTATAAGTAAATTGTAATGCGATGCGTGTTTACGATTTTATTATAGAAGAGAATGCAGATGACATGTGCTTATCATGCATGTTTTAAAATTATGTCAATTATCTTCAACTGAGCATTCATTCACCATCAGCATGTACCTTTGTATTACTATGTATTCATGGTATTCATATGCACTATGCATCATACAGGATCGTCAGAGCTCGAAACGGTAGTTCCCGGAGCACCAGAAGAGGAAGGCCGGCAGGAAGTCTTGGTGCGGGAGATAGCAGCAGAAGAGGATCCCGAGGTTGTTTTATACCGTTACTGCATTATTTATATTCTTTGCCACTGTTATACTTCAACCCTGTTAGGTTTAGGTGTGATTATCTGCTTAGCCCTGTTTTAACTAGATCGGTAGAAGTCGGGTGATTTCCTGTCATCCGCGAGTTATAGGTGGTTACTCGAAATGGTTGAATACATTGTTATCATGGATAACCATGTGGAGATAATAAATCAAGACCGGACGGGATTGGTGTTGGGACTGAACTGGAGGTTCGGTGAGGTTATCCCATCTGTGTCGAACTAGGACCCCGTCCTTTGTACGTCCTCAAGTCATATTGAATTTGTGCCTCGCATTTAGCTGGAAGGATAAGTCGTTCCGACCGCGAAGCCTGAGTTTGATTTGGACTAGGAGTCGACCTGCTGTACGCATCGTATTGGAGAAGATGGGAGACCACGGGTTACGTGGAGAGTAAGTCCGAGGTCAGGGTCGCCCTGAATAAGGCAGTCAGGCGGTTCCTGGATACGATGGTACCTGTTGATCCCGCAACTTATCCGAATTGAATCTTCGGTGATCTGTAGCTCACTTTAGCGGGTGAGTGTGGTTTGTGTGAGGAATACCCGTAATCGATTATAATCACCATCGTTCCTGGACAATGAACACTTGACTTGAGCAACGGCATCGTAGTAATAACTTGAACAAAGAGATGAGATGGTTGAGCCGTGATGTTGAAAGGCACTCAACCAGAATTGGTTACTATTCTTGTTTTATAATTATTACCATGCTTGTTTAGTACAGGTGCTAATTTAGCATGATAAGGTCAATCAAATTAAAATACAACGCTAGAAGGTTATGATCAATTCTTTCTTCAACGCAAGCTTTTCTGCAACTGATGAGTCAGCTATCCTACTTATATAGCCATGCATACTCCTTGGAGTCAATTTATTTTTAGTTTATGACGGGTAAGTCTAGCTGAGTATATTCTCATACTCAGGGTTTTATTTTCCCATGTTATTGCAGATGGTGAGATGTTCTATGGCTATTGCCAGCACTGCTTCTATCCCGCGTTGGGTGATGACTAGACCTTGGGCATGGTCACTCCACTCTACCTTATGCTTTTGCTGGATATTGACTGAGGACCTAGCACTGTATTTGAACTAAGTGTGTGTGTGGATTTGAACTAAATCGCTTCTGCTTTATTTCAAAATTTGAACTTGGTTTGTAATAATTTATTTCGAACTCCGATGTTTTAAACCATGTGCAAACTATGTATGTCGTGAATGGTGACGGCTAAACTTATTACGATCTTGGCTATGCCGAAAAGTTTGAAATCCTTTGAGATTTTGGTATGACTACCGGGTTTATTAGATCTCAATCATGTAAGTTTGCTATCTAATGGTGAATTACATGCTTGTGCTCTAATAAATTGGTCGGTTCTATTACAGCGGCTCAACCAAGAGTCAGGAGATCTCCACAGCGGGCCGGGAGACCTTGAGCATAGTCCAGCAGGCCTCGAGCACGGGGCAAGGGGGCACGACCACGGGAGGCGGAGCATCGACCACACGACAGGGAGGCGGAGTCCCGATCGCGACGCGAGTCGGGAGGCCACAACCGCGTGTCGGGTGGCCTCGCGTCGGGCGGCCTCGACCGTGAGATGGGGAGCCTCGATCGCGAAGGTGCGGGCGGCCTCAACGGCCTCGAGTGCGGAGGCGCGGAAAGCCTCGACCGCGGAGGCACAGGAGGCCTCGATCGCGGAGGCGTGGACGGCCGCGACCGTGGGAGGCGAAGCCTCGACCGCGTGACAGGGAGGCAGAGTCCCCTCTGCGAGTCGGGAGGCCACAACCGCGCGTCAGGCGGCCTCGCGTCGGACGGCCTCGACCATGAGGCGGGATGCCACGACTGTGGGTCGGGCGGCATTGACCGTAGGGTGGGAGGCCTCGACCGCAGGTAGACGGACCTCGATTTCGGGATGGGAGGCCTCGACCCCGTGGCCAAAGGCTCGACCCCAGGATGGGGGTCTCAACTGTGGGGCAAGGGGCCTCGATCGAGGAGCCGGGGGGTCGACGACGGAGGTTTCTCCGTTTCGAATGACGCAGCCTCGGGAAACACTGGCGGAGGTGCTGGACATGTTCGCAGTCATGGAGCGTGACACGGAGTGGCGGAAGGCGGTGCGGGAGGAGGATGCCTTGTACACCCGACGACGGGGGAAGGAACCGGACATCGTCAGGGTGTACACGGGGGCGCGGGCGGTGGACATCGCCGCGTTCAAACGCGAGATGGTGGCTCCTTTTGAGACGAGCGATCTCGGCGCGCTCTCCTGCTACCTTGGCATTGAGGTGGAGTAGGGGAGGGACTTCATCACGCTGGGGCAGCAGAGGCTGCTGGAGCGGGCTGGCATGGCGGATTATAAGTCCATGCCAACGGCGATGATGGAGGAGTGGTTCAAGCTGTCGGTCGGACAGCGGGTCACGGAGGATCCGTGGTAGGATCACTGGACGACGGAGAAGAGGCTGACAGTGTTCAGCGAGGCACTGCGGAAGTCCGGTGAAGGTGAGAAAGGGCTCACGAGGTTCGACGACGCGGACAAGGCGGGCGACGTGGATGGGCGGCGGAGCATCTTGGGCGCACTCGGCGGCGCCATTCACCTGGCAGTCGCTGAAGCAGAAGACGGTGGCGTTGTCGACCTTTCGAGGCGGAGTACATCATGGCAGCCACCACGGCATGCCAAGTCACTCGGGCGTCTCAGAAACTGAGGCAGAAGATTGGCATGGTTGAGGTCAAAGGCTTGCAGCAGGATTAAGGGACAATTGTTAGACATAATCTGCTGCCACCCCTCTCTATTTACTCGGCATGGCCAAAGGCAGGTGGTCGGTCAACTGCTCAGGCCAGGACGTGCGGCAGGGCATGGCAATAGGTCATTCTTGGTTGCTGTAGATACACATCGGCAGGTAGTGGACTGATGTAGGCATAGTACTAGGAATATTAGGTGGCTGTAGACAGTCATACCTCATTATACCCTGGAGTAGGTGGAGACATGTATATATATGTATGCAATGAAATGGAAAACGCAGCTCTTGCCATCACAATTTGCGTTCAGGCAGTTGACCAACGCCGGTGCTTGAGTGTGTGCTATGTGAGGGCGGGAAGAGAGCTCGACTCGTCTTCGTCCTTGGTTCAGGGAGGAACTCGAGGGTAGAGTCGAGCAGGTGCTGCTCGCCTCTACGGTACTAGATCCTAGCGCCAACAATATATTCCTACATGGAGAATGGCAGCCTGGATGATTGGCTTCACAATAGGGATGATGATGCCAGCACATTTCTTGACTGGCCAATGAGGCTAAAGATCGCACAAGGAGTAGGCCAGGATCTATCACACATCCATAATGTCTGCAAACCTCACATTGTCCACCGTGACATCAAATCCAGTAACATCCTACTGGATAAAGATTTCAAAGCCTATTTAACAGACTTCGGGCTAGCCAGATTGATCCTTCCCAATAAAACTCATGTCACAACTGAATTGGTTGGCACTCTAGGTTACATCCCCCCTGAGTACTGTCAAGGTTGGGTGGCCACTCTTAGAGGTGATACGTACAGTTTTGGGGTAGTGCTGCTAGAGTTGCTCACAGGCCAGCGGCCTATTCCAATCTCATATAAATCCAAAGAACTTGTCCAGTGGGTGCATGATATGAGATCCCAGGGAAAGCAGATCGAAGTCCTGGATCCGGCACTCCGAGGCACAGGGTATGAAGAGCAAATGTTGAAGGTGTTTGAAGCCGCTTGCAAGTGCGTGAACCATAATCCTAGCATGAGGCCAACTATACAGGAAGTGATCTCTTGCCTGGACAGCATAGATATCAATCTAAGGATGGAAAATTCAATCAGCATAGAGTAACAACTATATAATAAATTGTACTTTGAGTGCACTGCTATCTGATCACAACTTATTTTTGTACGATAACAGGTTGTTATCTTGTAATTTATCTCCTCTCCCCTCTCATGAACTATTGCCTATGCCTAGTCATACGAAACAAGCTTACCTTTTACACTGGTGATTTGCAAACCAAAAGTAGTTTCATACATGTTTGTGGTATCAAAATCTCAGTTGTATTGTAACTAATTAATTGTTTCTTCTCTTTCCTGCCCTTGTTTCACAAGTCTAATGTTGCACATTCCACATGGCCTAGCTAGTGCCTGCTGTAATTTTGACCAGAGAAAAAAACCTCTTTTCTTTTCATGAACTGTGAGTGTGAGAAAAAAAAAAGATCAATGTATGGTCAACCATTCCGTTCCTATTCAACTTGTTCATAAATTTGAGGTTCCTCTTCGGATATAACTCAGGAATTTCAGATAAAAAGGGTTGGTCAGTTACGTGCAAACATAGAAAATATGATGATCACATTAAAGATTAAACAGCGATACTAGCTCCAAAAGGCAATGATAAAAACATCAAAACAGCGTATCCTAATAAACAAATGCTTAGAATAGAAGTGGAAAGGAAATTAAAGAGTGGCCACCAACAACGAAATGAACAAATCGATGATTGGATTCGAACCGTGAAGGCAGAACCTACAAATACTGTGCAAGTGTGTATCTATCCTCTGCATAAATCAGCGACCTCGGATTCGAGTCCTACGCTGAACCCTATCAGCTCGTGGTCGTGGCATCTCAACGTATCCAAACCACTAACGCAGTAGGGCATGATAGAAAATGTAGCCCCACCCAGGCACATTACTGGGAACACATCGCAAGCAGCGAGCATATGGGAAGCACATTACCTCGTAAGAATGCCGCTGAATCTCCATGCGTCCGCTCGGGTTTCCGCAGACGACGGCGCCGCCGTTCGCTGGTGAGCAAATTTGTCTCGGAAAAATGAAGAACAAAAACGGAAGAGAGAAGGTCGGGGAGTGGAAGGATGGGCCAAAATGGGCCCATTTTTTTTCGGCGTATAAGCGGGTCCATTAGAAGCCCATATCTAAAGTATTGGGCACTGAAATTGTGCGACACCGGCCTTTTTGGCCTAAAAAAGTGCGTATTTTCTCCTTTTGGGGGGAGTGGGTAGGACAGTTTTCTTTTGTTCAGAAATCTGCAACTTCCAAAGTTTGGGACGGAAAAATGTCATTCGCAGATAAATTGGTAACGATTTTAAAAGTAGCAGGATTCTTATTTTAAAATAATGTTAAGGTTCATACTGTATTATGATTTGATTTGATAACACATAAAAGGTTATACTCCGTACATGTTAAAAGGTTATACTCCGTACATGTTAACTAACTAACTAACTAAAAAAATGAATTTTACTTTTATCTAGGTTTACAAAAGAGTGCGTTAAAATGTCACTATCGTCATCGGGGTGTCTGGTGAAGCACATGACAGCAGTCAACGTGACTCCGCGTGTCCCTCTAATTTAATTAAATTATTAAATCCAAACAATTCTAACCACTTCGTCATCCTGGTTCAGCAGGCTGGAAAGGACGAGGTCCTCTGCGCTCTGTGGTCGGAATTGGTTCCTCAGCAAGCAGCACGCAGCTGCAAAGCGATACGGATAGCCTTGGCTAGCTCTCATCCATGGCCGACGCTGCAGAGAGGAGGCTGGCGCGCGTCGCCGCCCACCTCGTTCCGTCGTCGTCGTCGTTCCCGGTCACGCACGCGACCGTCCCTTCCCTCGCGCCTTCTCCCACGGCAGCGTCGTCGTCGTCCTCGCCGGCGAAGGACAGCTACCGGCGCGTGCACGGCGACGTGCCGTCGGAGCCACCGGAGTGGCGCGCCGCCACGGACGAGTCTGGGAAGGAGTTCGTCGACATCGTCTACGAGAAGGCCGTGGGAGAGGGCATCGCCAAGGTGAGTCTCCTTGACACTGCTTCCGTCGACATCCTTGTCGAAGTTCTGCATTCCTGTCAACAGTAGCGCAGATGCTCGATTGTGGATTTCCAAGAACATTAATCGTTTCCTGTGTTGCTTACGGATTACAATGGCACGGGTCTTGCATTTCGTGTCCTGTTAAATAATATGTGTGGACTGTGGATTGCTGCTGAAGATCACCATAAACCGGCCAAACCGAAGGAACGCGTTCCGTCCGCTGACTGTGAAGGAGCTTATGCGCGCATTCAACGATGCTAGAGATGATAGTTCCATTGGAGTCATCATTCTTACAGGGAAGGTACTACTACTACTACCGATGCTTTTAGAGGAGAAACAAAAGAAGAATAAGGAACATTTGTGGAGGAGATAAGCTTATTTTGGATGTTTTGGTTGACCAGGGAACCGAAGCGTTCTGCAGCGGCGGTGACCAGGCGTTAAGAGATTCTGATGGATATGTTGACTTCGATAGCTTCGGCCGTCTCAACGTTCTTGATCTCCAGGTCAGACCGCACCTCTTTGACACTTTTATTTATGCATGAAGTAAATAAACTTGATAAGTTATGGTGGGGCGCAGATTTTGTTTTCTGAAAGAGAATCGTTGTTGTGCTGAACTTTTCTTTTGAGACCGAATTCTTTTCTTTTTAACTTCTATATCAATGATTTATTTACACGCAGCCACTTCTAGGTGATTTCTTTACTAAGGTTTGAATTAATTTACATCATTCAGATTCAAACATAATATGATGACTATGGTTTGACTAGAATTCCTGACCACTGAAGTTGATGTCCTGCTTACTAAATTTGCAGCAGTGGATTTTGCTTGTCATGTTGGCACCTGTAGTCTTAGTCTCTTCACGTGTAAAATTAAAATGATAATTATTTAGTTCATAGACATCAGCACTTATCGTCAATACTAAGAAAGACAGATGAATCATTTCTTCAGGTGCAAATCCGCCGTCTTCCAAAGCCTGTTATTGCTATGGTATGATCGTCATTATTATTTCCCCTTTTCCTATTTCCTTACTTCATCTTATAGACTTAATATTTTGTCATCATTGACTATCAGGTTGCTGGTTATGCTGTTGGTGGTGGGCACGTCTTGCATATGGTGTGTGACATAACAATTGCAGCAGACAATGCGATATTTGGGCAGACAGGGCCCAAGGTGATTTTCTGGTCTATTTTGTATCTTGGTGTATAGGATGCAGATAATCTCAGATTCCAATAAGCTGAAATAATTAGTGGGATTATGGAATTACCTTTTCTATGTTTATTAACCAATATTCTTCCTTATTTTACCATAACAGTAAACATGATGTATATTTAACATCCCATTCTGTACTTTCTATCACAGGTTGGAAGCTTTGATGCTGGTTACGGATCTTCAATAATGTCCCGGTTGGTGAGTTATCATGCTGATGTATTGTTCCTTGCTTAGATATTCATTATGGTGTCCAAGCTAGAACAAAATCAATTTAGTTCTAGTGACACAGTACTCCTACCACACATTGTTTGAAAAAAAGAAACAAAACACCTTTAATGCAAGAAAGAGTTTGTTCTGAATAGCATATTGTCAGGAACAATTTGTCCCATCAAGCATTTTGATTTGTAGACCAGTATTGCATTTGCATATTATCAACATATGATATAAGTAACGTGAATTCTTGGTCCAATTCTTTCCCTCATATATATATGCACAGGTTGGACCCAAGAGGGCCCGTGAGATGTGGTTTCTGTCGCGGTTCTATACATCTGAGGAAGCTGACAAAATGGGACTTGTGAACATTGTGGTGCCAGTGAGTGCTGAAAACTATCGCCAGTTACCAAAACGCAAACTATTTGGATCCTGCTAATGCACTGACTAGTACACTGCTTCTGCACACGCAGCTTGCTCAATTGGAGCAAGAAACTGTTAAATGGTGCAGGCAGATCTTAAGGAACAGCCCCATGGCCATCCGGGTACTGAAGTCTGCACTCAATGCGGCTGATGACGGGCATGCAGGTCTTCAGGTATATATAACTTGACAGACAAAGCCAGTTCAGCTTCTGTTTGTGTGTTGAAATGAACTACTGACGACGCTGTTGCTGCAGGAGCTTGGCGGCAATGCTACCCTGATATTCTACGGCACTGAGGAGGCAAAGGAAGGGAAGAATGCGTACATGGAGAAACGACGCCCAGATTTCTCCAAATTCCCACGGAAACCTTGAGTGTCAGTTTGATTCTGTAATGACATATTCAATTACTTTACTGAATGTTTTTTCCAACTTGGAAATAAGAAAAGGTGTGGTCTCAAAATAATAGTGCCAGCAGGCGGTAGTGTTCATATCATTATGGTTTACTACATGCGAGGCGATGGCTGATGAGACCTTTTTTTGGCCAATCTATTTGCATATATGAAAAATGTAATTTGTATGAATACTCATCAGATCGATGGAAGTAAAGCTAGATGCATTTGATTCACCTTTCTTTGGCTTTCTCCAGTTATTGGTTTTGTGGAACTCTTCTAAATTTAAGTCTAATAGGTTTAATGGTGTGCTCAGATTGCTATTTCGGTTTGTGCTTTGTTTCCACAGGCTTATGTTGCTTTTTGCTAGCATTTATTTAATCAACTCTAGGAATGTTTTTTTTTTTGCTAGCACAATAAACAGAATCCATGCACACCGACAACATTTTTTCCTAGCAATCTGCAACCTCCAAAATTTGGGATGTGGAACATATCAATTACAAATAAATTGGTAACAATTTCGAAGCATCGTTTTTGAGATAATGTTAAGGATTAGCAGCTCCTAAGGATGTTGGATTTTATTTAGAGTGTACAACATGTGTTGTACTCATCTTCACTAAAAAATAAGTACAAAAGGAATTGTATTTTTGTGTGTAGAAAACCCACACAAAAGAAGTTCCCCAAAATATTATTCTCGTTGACAATGTCACATATTTAGGTGCAAAATGGAGGGAGACAAATCCCTTTTAGACCAGGTTCAGCATGCATTCAAAGGAATAAGAGATTTCATATGAGTAATAAACAGCACCAACCGCTCTGTACAGACTTTCACCCCCATTCAATTCAAGCAGAGAAACCAAAGTAAATATTTGCAATGAAAACATATCGTATAGGTATGCAGAAAGTTACAGATCAATTGCGCAGAAGTTACAGATCAGTTGTGCAGAGTAACCAAAGTAAAGACTGCTCACCACCTTTATTTGTGCAAAAGTTACATATCAATTGACCAAAGGGGTTTATGCAAATAGAGAGAGAGAAAGAAGGAAAAGGTATTCAGAAAAAGAAAAGAAACAACAATAGGATGTTATCTTCAGTATTGAAGACAAGTGAATAAGAAAAAAAATCATACAACCCCAAATTGCCAACTAAGTAGAGAGGATCCGATTTTGCAAACATGGCAATTCAAGCTTTCTCTAAGCTTTGTTGAATGATATACTTTCCTTCGTCAAAATTTACATCATATACAGCTGCCAATCTCGTGTCCCGCTATGCAAAAGAATGGTATTGTATTATGGCCCAAACATACCAGCTGAGCTTTTATTATCTATTTGAACTATTTTAGTGGTTGCCTTGTTAAAACCTTTTTAGGTAAAAACTCATACCTCGTGAAGAAACCCTAGAAAGAAAAAGAGTGCAACCCAACTAAGAATTTAAATGTTCGTCTCACTTAATCACAAAGTCAAATTATAGCCCCCACTACAAAATGATATTGATCAAGGATCAACAGATCAGGTCCTAGTAGAAGGATCAACTCCAGCAAAACCAGCTCCAGCAGCACCACATCCAGCAGCTCCAGCTTCATCAAGGTATAGGTCGGAGAGGGCCTCTTCTAACTCCGGATTCCCCACACTGTGTTGTGCCCTTGCTTCTCCTAGCTCCCAGTCCTTGATCAAAGTCAGCATCTCCACCAACTTTGGGGCCAAGCGCTGGCGCCGCTCCTCGTCCTCGATCACCCTGCTAGTAAGACTACAGCAAGATTGGTAATGGGAGTGGATGTGTCATTCCCTCCAAGGATTAGTAATGGGCGTTCGCGGGCATCAACGGGGACCTAGATGTGCTTGAAAGACATTGTAATCATGACTATCATCTGTCAGTTGACTCGAAGCTTCATAGTCACCGTGGGAGTGGAGGTCTCCGGTGCTCAGCCGCTGGTGGTGGTGTTGATTGGTGTACAACTACTTGCTTATCATGGGAGTTCTTTATTTCGTCTTTGTGCTTTCGGATTTTCATTTTCATCGGCCAACACGATGTGTGCGCAAAGCTAAGCATGAAAACATGTATTTGCACTATCATACTTCAAGAGCCACTTCATCAATGAAAATTCAGGTGAGGATTCCCTCCCCCCCTGACCGATAAAAAAAAGACTAAAGCAAGACTCCAAAGATATTGTGGAAATAGGAACTGACATAACATCTTTTGCTAGTATGGACAGAATTGGATAGGTTACCTTGTGTTGCTTTGAAAATCCTCTCCATATTGAGTAACAGTGTCACCATCAAGATAAAAGCTGACAATTTTAAGTGGGGTAATCAGCACTAACAGACCGAGATATAGAATTGTCAAAACATTATGAAAACCTCTAATTTTGGCTCTAGGATCCAAAATCAAAGCAAATGAATACAACATAGGTATTTTCTTCTAGTACTAAGTAAATTACCATTCTCATAGTTATGCTAATGCCCAACAATTTCAATGAGATGATGCAACATCAATGGACTAGTTGGGTAATAAACACCAGACAAAAACAACAATAGAATTATAGAACAATTCTAGGAGCTCTAAAACTTTGTCAAGAACATATCATAATGAGCTATAAAAAAGATTGAAAAAATAGATTTGTGTGGCATGAGAAGCTTAAGCATGAGATAAGTTGAATTCCACGTGACATCTATATCCAAACCAAACTTCCTAGGAAGCATCCCCTTAAGATAGCAAAAGTTCTTCTATGCAATAATGTGTTGATTAAAAGAATTTAAGAAAGAAAATTGAGTTTTAAAAGCCTATGTATAAGACTTTAACCTTTTTTAAACTAAATTTCACAATAAGGTTAATGACATGGAAAGCACAACATTGATGCATGCGAGTGTTTATGTTTACATTATCAGGATCATGTTCAAGGGGTGTAACATCCCAGATGTTAGTAAGCAATTAAAATTATAATCAAGTTCATTATTAAAAATAATCATTGAGCATCATGACATAATTGCATTCATGTTTTAATAATGTCTTTTATGTGGTGCTTTGTTTTATACATGAAATGATGAGTTGATTGCTATTTAAAAACTATTTTCAAAACCTTGTTTTATCTCTTTTTCTATATTTTAAAATCTATAAGGAATTTTGAGATACTCTCAAAATATAGTTTGTAGATCTTGAAAGGAGCTACAATATTGGTATTCAAAGTTTTTCAAGTTTCCAAAAGAAATTTCAAATAAATTTGAAAATACAGTATTCCAACACTTATCCCCTTTTCAATTTAAATTCATATTTCAAAAATTATTCAAAATTTGGGAAAACTTTCTCTATGAAAAGTGTTTGGTTTGATAAGCTGAACATTTCATAGATTGGAAGATTTTCAAGTTGTTTAGAAAAATAAAAAGTAATTTCAAATGTTTACTTCTAGAGAATTGACCCTTTTTGCATTCTTTTTAAATTTGAATTCATATTTCAAAATCTATGTATAATTTGAAAATGTTTCTTAACTGAAAAGTGTAGCTCTTGAAAAGTTATGCAAACTTTATTTTTGGAGATTTTCAAGTTTCTATATATTTTTGGGAGTAATTTACAATTTTCGACGAGTGGCAGTTCTGTAAATTTGGTGAACAGTGCTGGTCCGTTTTTGCTTGTCCGATGATGCTGGTCCGTTTTTCTTGTCCGATGATGCTGGTCCGTTTTTGCTGCTCTGTTCTGCTGCCGCGTCGACGCCGTGCGTCATTTGGCCGTAATTTCACGGTGATTCTCGAGTATGGCTGCGTGGTCGAGTTCCAGAAGTCACTTGCCCTCTCCCCAGCTCGCCCAACCCCCCCTATAAAGGATCGAGGCACGCCGTCGTTCTTTCCTCTTTTCTTTCTCAGTGTCGCCGTGCGCCTCGCCCGGCCAACGGTCATCGTCGTCGGTTGTTTTTCTGGTTTTTCTTTGTCTTTGAGTTCGCCTTGCTCCCCTGCAGCTAACCGTGCCCTCAATTTCTTCTATCTCGCACCAGAGCCGCTGCTCCACAGAACGCTGCGCCGCCATGGCCGCAGCTCACGTGGCCATACCTCCACACACTAGTTCCAGTCGATTTGAGTGCACCATCGGATGCGCACGAGTTCAAGGATGCTTCTATGCCTCTCCTTTGCCGCTGGTGAGCACTATCCCCGCCGGAAACGGCCTTCCTGAGCGTTCTCTGTACATGAATCGCGACCAAGGACCTCGGGTTTGAATTCAACTAAAGCCAGGGTCCTAAGTGCACAGTCTAAGACTCAGGTGAATAGTACCCTGAGGACCTATTTGTAGCAGTTTTTCATAAACTTTAAAAATTCATATCTGGAGTTTCGTAACTCCGTTTTTGGTGAACCAAATTTTGTTGTGTTCCTTGTAATGCCTAGTTTTTATTAAAAATATGAAACATGCCATGTTTTATATAAAAATAATTAGCTATGTTTTATGCCTCTATTTAATGTTTAAAGAAAAGGAAATTCATATCTCCTGCTATGTGACCCCTGTTGACTTCAAATTTTTATGACATGTTTCTTGTGCTATGTGTATGTTGTAGTAAAAATATTGTGGTCATTGGATATTGTATGCTCGACCTTTTGATTTATCTTGCTTATTGCTTATTAAATGGTTTATAATTATAATAAAAATGTATAAATGAAAAATGTGGTTCCCTTACCTTTGTATGATTCTGCTATGTCATGTTAACACCTAATATGGCTATATAATTTTAGAATATATGGAGTTTTATATTTATCTTCTGTAATGCTGTTAAAATAGTTTATAATTAGCTAGTTGTTTAATCCTGTTATGCTTGCACCAATACATTGCCGTGCATCATGTCATGAGTTCATCATGCTAAAACATACATCATTACATACGTGTAGTTGTTCGAGAGTGAGTGGATCTTGGTGCACGATCTTCGGAAAATGCCATCCACCATCAAAAGTGAAGTCGCGGATCCATGATGTGGTGTCGTCTATCCTGGAATGGTGTCAAATGTAACACCCGTGATCCTGACGAGAACTAACTACCGCTGCAACACAGGCAAGCCCCGGATACATTTAAACCCTATTCTATTTATAAAAAGTTTTACCGCTTCAGCTATAATATGTTGCATTAAGTAGTAGGAGTTGAGTGAAAACCCACAAAATGCATTACCTGTCTTATTTCCTTAATCCTTGTTACCTACTTGGAAGATGAGTAGTAATGCTTAGCCCTGCTTATTTATTTAATTGTTCAAAGGAAAAGAATGAAAAAGATGAGATTGGTTTTCTTGTTGAAAACTTGATGTTAGTAATAAATCGAGTCCGGATGGCGAACTTGCATTAGGAATGGAGTCCCTCTGTAGTGTTCTCGTCTGTTGATGCCCTAGGTCCCGTCCGTTGGTGAACTGGATGATATCGAGAATTTAGAAATCCACATGCATGAAGTGGTATACGGATGGTTGGAGCCGTGTATGCCATGGAGTGACCTAGCGTGGGGTCAGAGAATCCCATCTGCTGTCATAGTGTGTTTTACTGTGGGGTTTAAGTTCCCACGTATCTCGGTACGCTGGGCCGCAGAGCTCACGTGTATCATGTGGTGATATACGGCTGAGGTTGTTATCCCGGTATATCGGTGTATCTGGGGTGCTTCGGAGTTAAAGTCTCCGGTATGCTCAGTCGCCTAGGTCCCAGCTGGGTATGAAAATGGATTCGAATCGCCGTTGCTTCTCGGAGAAGAAGACTCGATCGTTGTTCATCATCGTAGTAACAACTTGAACAAGAATTAAGGTTCAATAATGAAGTTGGTTGGTAATTGGAAGTAGTCCAAGCAACCTTTTCTCTCTTTCAAGATTTTCTGCAAAATTTCTTATCTCTAGCAAGCCTTACCTTGTCCCTCTAGCCTGCATTTCCTGAGTCTTCACCCCTCTTTTTCGTCGGGTCAGTCTTGTTGAGTACTTTTGTACTCAGGGTTTGTTGAACCCCTGTTGCAGGTACTAATTGATGTTTAAATCAAGTTCATGTCGGTGGGCTCGACGTGATCTGGTTGTCCCCTCCCGACTTAGGCGTTCCACCTAAGTTGACTTCTGAAGTTCTTCTCTGCTTCCGCCGCTTCCGCAATTAAAGTCAAGTTTGTAAAAGTTAACTTTTTCATATATTTTGTAAACTTAATGTTATTACTCTTCCGCACTCTGATATATGTTTTATCATAAATGTTGTAATGTTGTAGCTACTCCTTTGTTGATCCTGGTATGAGTGGACAAATGTGGTTTAATCGGGGTCCTTTGAGGGCACCCGACAGAGCTTTCTAAGTTATCTGGAACACATGCATGGCTATCAGAAGTCTTGGAGACAATGATAGGTGCGTGTGGGCCATATAATTTAGGAGGTTCTGCCACAAGGGGTTTAGGATCGGACCAAGGTAACCAATAAACCTAAATGTGAGGAGCGTGAGCAGCATTTAACGGGCTCAGCAGCACAGAGCTAAAGAGCTTTGGGTTACACAACTAGTGCATCAATTTGTTCATCCCGCTGCTTCCTACAGCAATCATAGCATCAACTTTGCATCATCGATCAGTCTCCTATCCCACTTAACAACTCAGTCAGCTGAGAGGATACTTCTTTTCAGTCGACCATAGTAATCCTAGAGTGAAGCATTACTCAATCTATAATGAGGCAAGTCCATCGCTACATTTTGAGGTACATTGGGGTTAAGGACCACCGTGAACTCCTCTTTAACAAGCACCTTCCCCTAGAAGCCTCCGATTATGACTATGTTGATAGCCATCTCGGCTTGCTAGTCCTGTAGCATCATGTCTAGTCATCGAGAAATTGTTGTCAGGATGAGAAAGTTAATTGACCCAATGGTACAAGCTTCAATATTAATTTCCCGGAGAACATTGGAGGCATGATTCAGTCATGGAAGGAGGGAAAGCTTCTTGAGTTTTGAACTGGTGTATGTCACCCTAGAGAGGGAGGGCACTTTAACCTTGGTGGAACCATGAGCTTAGATTGCTTCCTACGATGTGAAGGATTGCTAGTAGAACCATGCTCTCGGTAGTCTTGTTTTCTTTGGATGTTTAACCAGCTCTCTCTAGTTTCCATCCCTTTGGTCTGTAATTGTTAATGATTCAACTCTGGCTAAGGAAATTCATATTTTCCCTAAAATAGTGACTTTATAGATTTTATAGGACTATTGTACAAATTAAAGGTTGTCACAAAAAAATATTCAATGGGTGCTTTTATGTTTTGCGTTAAGTAACTCATCATGAATGGGCATGGATGTAAGTATGGGATGGCCATTTATATCTATAGGTGTATATATAGGCTACATGATGATACTTGGTGGCAACCTTACACTTCACTATATTTATAGAATCTCCTCATCGTTATCCATTTACTAGACAATTCACATCATGCAAAATATCCAAGTCTCAAATAGTCAATACTTCAACAAGCATGGCAAACATGTCTTATGTTTTCTCGCCCTTTACATAGAAAACTCATGATGTTAATGTTGTCTATTGAATATGTGGAAGAAAATCGGTCACACCCAATTTATTATTATATGAGGATATTTTTTCCTCTTAAAGAATATTTTTCCCTTTTGTGAGAACAAAAAGTGCACCTAGACCCCTAGTGGATCTTGAAAAGATCAATTAAATGACTAATGACTTTGATGGATTTGGGATAGGTTTCATTGCATCATATAAATAAAGAAAAGATATGCAAATTGATAAAGTAAAATGAGATAAAGAGAAATGGGTATGATTTTATCTCAACAATGATTTTCTTACATGAATAAGAAGAGATTGATAGTTGACTAGTATTGATCAAGGTCGAAGAATGAATGAAAAACAAATAACTGGAGAAACAACAAACCAAAGTGTATAAAGGAGAAGAGACATGGACTTATGCATATAGATGGTCTCATTATGTTGGCTTGCATCTACATTGTGAAATGTAATTGAACTAAACAAGCATGATATGGATACATAAAAAGGACATATGTGTTGATGGGTATCACATGAAGTCTCAAATGTGAAGCTTGGTCAAGTTGTGCAATAGTAATTCAATATAAGCATTGTTGAGTAGTAAGTTCGTTAAAACAATCTAGGTCAAGCGAGAAAAATGCTAATAAAGTGAGATGTCAATGTGCATCTATTGTTTGTGCAAATCAAGACTGATAAGTTGGGGAAGATGAGTGAAGGAATCTACTAAGTTGGGATTTGATGTGCTAAGCGTAGATAAAGGGAAAACAATGACTTCACCTTGACAGATTAAGGCTAAGGTGAAGAAGCACTAGTTAATCCTAAAGGATTAATCAAGCCACAAGAAGTCATTCTTGGTGAAGAATCAAATATTTGTTATATCACAAGTGATGTGGCTTAAAGCCATTAAATTAAACTTAAATGTGAGCTTAAGGTGGATTTTCTCAAGAAGAATGAGACAAAGATTGTTGCAAACCATTATGAAGATATATTGAGAAGTGACATCTGAAAATATTGAAGACTAAAGTGATTGATGGAAATATCCATGTCTTTTTATCTCAAGAATATGTAGTACTATTAAGAGGGATGCATTATGAACAATTTGGAAGTCTCAAAATGCCCAAACCAACCAAAATTCAAGTGCCAACATGAGATATAAACACATGCCACAACACTTTCTCTTGTTAATCTTAGAGCTTGTTTTCAATGGTTAGCCATTTGAATAAGTTTTCCAAGAAGTCCAAGATCACTGAAATCAGAGTTCAGAGCTAAAGTTATGGCAATTTTTTTTGGTAAAGTGACTTGTGCTATTTTTTGGAGTTTTGGATGTTCTAAAGTTTTCATCAGAAGTTTACACTTCAGAAGTTAATAATTTGTACTACTACGTGTTCATAGGTCCGTGTAACGTTAGATATCTATTATTGCTATTTGGATTGAGCTCGTTTGTTTTCCCAACTCTTGTGATTTTTCTAATTTTTTGACCCTAAGACTATAAAACCTTGTAAATATGTCATCTCAATTATTAGTCCATTCAATTTTGGCCTCTCAACTTGGTTTTAAAGGTTTCGGGTAATTTAGGCCCACCTACCAATGTGGCCCCCGACTCAGGTACATTCTTTTTGGCAGCTCAAGACCATTCTTGTTCCTTGCTCCCGTGGAGTACCTTTAATCTTAGCTTAGTGTCTTTTACCTAACCTACTCGCTCGCCGAGCCTTTTTTATCTTGGTTTTTTAAGGAACAGGAGGGGTTTTACCCCTATTGGATTTTACTAAACAAAAGTTACAAGTAAAAAAAAGGATTACATAAAAGGATTACAGCTCCACAGTGGAGAATTAGAAAATGAAAAAGGAAAGAAATAAAATTAGAAAAATTACACATATGCTTGTAACACCTCTGGTGTTATATTAACTAAAACATGCCATGTCATTATATGCACTGCAAACCATTCATGTTTAAGTCAACTTTAATGTGCATTAACTAAAATAAGTTTACATTTCATAGGTTGATTGTGTTTCTAGAATGTTTTGTCACATGGAATAATAAAACCCTACTTTTGAATGTCATCGCAAATACTTGGTTTATATTCTAACTACTTGAGGTGTAAACCGTGTTTACACTAGTGTCAAGCATAGGGTATAAACCTAAGTTCAACCCTTAAAAATTTGTTTCCATATTTGAAGTTGAATTTGGGTTTCAAAGCTTATTCCCAAGCCTTGCAATTCAAATTGGAAAGCTATAAAGTGTTTTTCAAAAGTCAATTTGGTCAACCAAGGGTGTCATTGGGTCAATGACCTAAAAATGTCCTTGGATGATGTTTGTGATCACTAATGACCAACCAATCAAGTTAGAAACCAAATCGAGTTTGAATTCTATTTCAAAAAACCCTTTATTCTAAAACCTAGTTTTACCCCCTTTTCTCTAATTCAAAATCTATAAAGAATTTGGAGATACTCTAAAAATATAGTTTGTAGATCTTGACAAGAGCTACAAAGTTGGTATATAAAGTTTTTCAAGTTTCCAAAAGAAATTTCAAATGAATTTGAAAATACAGTTTTCCAGCATTTGTCCCCTTTTGATGTTAAAACCATAATTCAAAAGTTATACATAATTTTGGAAAACTTTGTATGTAAAAAAGGTTTGGTTTAGAAAGTTAAATATTTCATAGTTTTGAAGATTTTCAAGTTTTATTGAAAAATCAAAATTAATTTCAAATGTTTGTTTCTAGGGTTTTATTCCCTTTTTTAATTTGAATTCAAATTTCAAAATCCAGACAGAATTTGAGGATACTAGTTAAAGGAAAAGTGTAGCTCTTGAAAAGTTATGCAAATGATATTTTTAGAGATTTTCAAGTTCTTATATAAATTTTGGAGTAATTTGTATTTTCAAACGGGTGGCATTCTGTAATTTTCTCGAACAGTACCGAAACCTATCGTCGGCCGCCATCGCCGGCTTCTCAACCCGTGCCGCCGTCCATCGCTGCACATGCTTGGCCGCCAACGCGCTCTTGGACACGTGAAGGTTCATCATCGTCGTGTCGCCCATTCATACATCGCCTCCGCCCTATAAATAGGTCAGCCGTGGCCGACTTCTTTTCCTTCTTCTCCCCGCCGCCGTCGCCGACGACCTCGCTCCGCCGCTTGATTTCGTCGTCGTCGATTCACCACTGCCCAATTGCTCTTGCCATTAACTCCACCATATCCTTATGGTCAGTTTGAGCTAGCTCGTGCTTGCTCTCCTCGCCCAAGCTGCCTGCGCGCCGTCATCTTCTTAGCGGCCGGCCGCCGAGCCGCCGCGAGGTTTTCGCCGTCGACCGTCGCCAAGGTTGAAAATATATTCTCTTTAGCCCTCTCATCGTGTTCTCCATGCTATCCTGCCTCTCATGCGCATCTTGGCCGGCTGGATGGTCCATAGGAACTCCGGTGACGCCGTCCTTGGCATCGGAGCGCCGCCGCCGCCATCATAGCCGCCGTCCGCAGCTCGACTCAGCCGTTCCAAGTCTTCATTAACATGCGCATCAGCACCGTGGTGAGCTCCTGCAGCTGTCTGCACTATCAATTTCATCTTTATCGAGTCATAGCCACCGGACACCGAAGCTCGCCGCCGGCATGCCTGGCCAGCGCCGCCGCGCGCGTTGCCACTTTGGCTAGGGACAGGGGACGGCGTCATTTTGTTGCCATTTCGGTTCGTCTGAGTGACCTGAGTACGCTCGAGTGCTCACCGTCGCCGGAAATAACTCCGGTGAGCGTCGCCGTCGCGCCCGAGCTCCGCCGCGCCGCCATGGCCGCCGGCGTGGGTGCCGCCGTCGCTCCGCCGCCACGTTAGCTACCCTGATCGACTCCCTGTGCCAAGCTGAGCCCTATGGTGCAAGTTCGGTCGCCGGAGACCTCGCGTCGGCGAGTAATCGCCGGTCAACCGCCGGCGGACCGTCGGTCAGCGCGGGAGTACTGTACCGATTTTTCTTTTTCTATTTTCAAAAAATGATTTAAATGTTTTTTATTTAAAAAATCATAGTAATTCATATATAGCTCCAAAAATTCTAAAATTTTTGTGTGTGTTCTTTATGATGTCATCTACCTAGGAAAAATATGCAATGCCAAATTTGAGTACTTTTTGCATATGTTAAAATTAGCTCTTTTAATTGAAAAATGGACCTTCAATGATTTTTAATAAATAAAATAATTGGCTTTTAATTCTGAAATTTTTTTTGCTATCTAATTAGGCTAAGAGCTTTCCAAAATAAAATTTTGGGCTTAATTTGATAACTTTAATTTTATGTCTTTATTTAATGCCTTTAAATAATTAATTAATCCCTTTAATTAAGTTTAATCATTATAGGATTTGTTTGACTTTGGGATTGATTGATGACCTTGGGTCATTAACCTTAATGACCTTTGGCACTTTAATTAATTATTTGCGCTTATCTTAATCATGTCATTAGGGCTTAATCAACGTTATTTCATGTGTTTAATTAATTTCTTAAATGGCGTAGTTAACCATAATAAGCTTGATAAGCGAAGTTTTTTTGGCTTGCAACTTTATCGTGAAGAAAAGTTGTACTCAAGCCCTTAATCTGATAATGCATCCATCAAGCATCATGTTTACTATTCCATCATGTTAAAGCGTATCAATTATCGAATAGTTTCCGTTAATTGAGAGTTAACGTTGTCGCACTAGATTCCAAGGACGAGCAGATTCAGGAATCGGGAGTTGATCTAGAGTTCGAGACCGTCTACCCCGAATACCAAGGAAAGCCCCGGATGCATTCAAACCCTATTCTATTTATCAAAGTTTTATCGCTTCAGCTATGATATGTTGCATTAAGTAATAGGAGTTGAGTGAATACCCACCAATTGCATTACCTGTCTTATTTCCTTATTCCTTGTTATCTACTTTGGAATATAAGTAGTAACGCTTAGCCCTGCTCAATTAGTTAAGAGTTCAAAAGTAAAAGAATAAAAAAGATGAGATTGGTTTTACTTGTTGGAATCTTGATAATAGTTAATAAATCGAGTCCAGACGGCTAACTTGCACTGGGAATGGAGTCCCTCTGTAGTGTTTTCGTCTGTTGATGCCCTAGGTCCCGTCCGTTGGTGAACTGGTGATATCGAGAAATTAGAAATCCACATGCATGAAGTGGTATTCAGTGGGCCAGAGTCCCCACGCATATCATGGAGTGACATATAGTGGGCCAGAGTCTCCACATATGTCATAGTGTGTTATACTGTGGGTTTAAGTTCCCATGTATTTCGGTACACGGGGCAGAAGAGCTCAGGTGTATCATGTGGTGATATATGGCTGCGGTTGTTATCCTGGTATATCGGTTCATCTGGTATGCATCGGAGTTAAAGTCTCCGGTATCCCAGTGACCTAGGTCCCAGCTGGGTATGAAAATGGATTCGAATCGCCGTTGCTTCTCGGAGAAGAAGACTCGATCGGTGTTCATCATCGTAGTAACAACTTGAACAATAACTAAGGTTTAATAATAAAGTTGGTTGGTAATTGGAGCTAGATCAAAGCAAACTTTTCTTTATGTTAAGCTTTTCCGCAAAATTTCTTATCTCTTACAAGCCTTACCTTGTCCCTCTAGCCTGCATTTCTTGAGTCTTCACCCCTCTTTTTCGTCGAGTCAGTCTTGTTGAGTACTTTTATACTAAGGGTTTGTTGAACCCTTGTTGTAGGTGAGCCTCATGGGCAGGAATGTTTTGCGTCCTGCTGCATGACAGTCGTCGAGGAAAGTGACGACGAGTAAGATGTTTAGCTCTTGGGCAGAGCTTATTGTTTGGTTTTGTAATAAATTTATCTTCGGCTACTCCACTACTATTATGGGTTGTATAATTTAAACTTATGGTTGTAAATATTTAAAACTCAAAGGTTTGTAAACTAATGTTGTTGCAAGTCTTCCGCTATTTTACTCCGATGTATATTAGTTATATCAAACTGTTGTAATACTGCAATGCCTCTTTATAACGATTGATCCTGCTCGGAGAATCGTGGATGATTTGGGATTTACTCGACAGACTTTTTAAGTCGTATGGAACACAGTCATGGTTATTTGGAGTCTATTTATACAATAATCATGCGTGTGGGCCATATGATTTAGGAGGTTCTGCCACAATGCTTCTAGACATGAAGACATAAGGGGTTTAACATCCACTTTTGCTCTCAGGATAACCTGTGCAAATTCCTTTTTGAAGACCATTTTACAACGCTGAAGAGAGTTATCAATTCCTCAAAAAATCTTGTCATTGCACAAAGACCAAATTGACCAACACATCGTTATTATTATATCCATGTAAAACAGTGCAGGAAGCTGAGATTTAATTCTTTCTAGCAGAAAGAAAGTGTCTATCGAGTTTGGCACCACTACCTGAATACTCCACCAACAGGCTGTGGAAAAGGATTAGTTAAAGAAAAGATAATGAAGGTCTTCATCCGACCCATAATGACATAGGATACAACTATAGGAAGGGAGGTGCATATGTTTACGATGTAGAAGGGATCTAGTGTTAAGCCTATCTTTAAGGAGCAGCTAGAAAAAGAATTTTCTTTTATTTTGAGAGGCCGAATGCCAAAGCCATTTGAAAGAAGGATGTGGGTGATGATGACCAGTTAGATGGAGGTAGATTCTGTGAGAAGAAAAAAGATTTTGACCCAAGACGTAACTCCAACTATCATTTTCAGTTGAAGGAGGGATATTTAAAATGGTTAGGGAGAGATCCTGATATTGATGGTAAGCAAGTAGAACCATTTTTTATTGTGATTGAAGTCATATCCTTAAATTTAGAGAGAAGTTTCACAATGTCCCTCCACCAAAAAGAACCTCGAAAATTAACTTCAAAGGAAGGGAGTTTCGAGCCAGAGTAATATTTGGTCCAGACAAGTTGAACCCAGGGAGCTGTGTCCTTATTGAAAAATTTGTGGAGATGCTTTAATAACATGCTTTCATTTTGAGTAGAGATATTGAGGATGCCTAACCCTCCTTCCTCCTTTGGGAGGCAGCAAATGGGCTAGGCTGCTTTTGGAGGCTTTTTATTATTAACATCAGAACCTCTCCAAAGACAATGACGTCTAAACTTGTCAATTTGTTCTATAATGGTCTTTGGCAAGAGGAAGCTACACATGAAAAACATAGGAAGGGTAGTGAGAACAGCATTAGTCAATTGGAGTTTACTAGCCTCATTGAGAAAGAAAGAGAGCCACTAAACGTCTCTCACATTTGGTGGTCAAAGGCCAGAAGTCAGCAACAAATGGTTTGGTAAGAGATAGAGGTAGGCCCAGATAGGTGAAAGGTAAGTCACCGATAGTGCATCCCAGAAGGTGAGCAAGAGATTGGGCTCTTTCTGGAGTGATATTAAGAGGGACCATCATGGATTTGTGAAAGTTAACCTTTAGCCCAGAGGAATCAGCAAAAGAAGAGAGAATGTTTTTCAAATGAGCTAATTCTACAGGACAAGCTTTTATAAAGATGAGGGTATCATCAGCATATTGAAGAATGGGGAAGTCTTGGTCGAGGATATTTAGGGGGAGGCTAATATCACCATTAGATTTGGCATGATTGAGAAGGGTTTGAAGGAAATCAACTGCTAGCACAAAGAGAAGAGGAGAGAGAGGGTCTCCCTGTCTCACATCACGTTTGCAATGAAAAACTTTACCAGGTAGACCACTGAGAATAACTGCGGATGTGCCCGAGCAGAAAATTGATTTCATCTATTCTATCCATTTTGAAGGAAAACCTTTATGCTCCATAATTTGAATCATAAATTGATGTTGAACCTTATCAAAGGCTTTTTCAAAGTCTAATTTAAGGATAATAATTTCATTCTTGGACTGATGACAGGAATGAAGATATTCTAAAGCCCAGCCAATACAGTCTTGAATGGTCCTTTTCCTGATGAAACCATATTGATTCTTATGGAGGAGTGAAGGTAAGACAGACTGTAATCTATTAGCAAGAAGTTTGGTCAAGATCTTAATGGAAGTATTGAGAAGAGAGATAGGCCTGAAATCTCCAACTTTTAGAGCATCATCCTTTTTGGGAATTAGGATGATATAAGAACCATTTATGCTTTGGAGACAAACAGAAGAAGAATGGAAGTCATCACAAAGGTTGTAGAAGTCAGTGCAGATAATTGGCCAATATTTTTTTACAAAATCAGTATTAAAACCATCAGGTCCCGGGGATTTGTCAGAAGGAAGAGCCTTAACTATTAAGTCAATCTCTTCTTTATAACTATTGAGTCAATCTCTTCTTTAAGGAAAGGTTGCACTAGGATCTCAAGGTGGTTTTTATCTTGGTTGATGAGTACAAGTAGTAAACACCACCCACCGCTCTGCAGAGAAACCAAAGTAAAGATTTGCAATCAAAACGTATCATATTGCGCAGAAGTTACAGATCAACTGTGCAGAGTAACCAAAGTAAAGACTGCTCAACGCCTTTATTTGTGCAGAAGTTACAGATCGATTGACCAAAGATCTTTACAGGGAAAAAAAGTAGAAGAAAAAAGGGGAAAATGTATGCAGAAAAAGAAAAGAAACAACAAAAGGATGTTATCTTTCAGTATGGAAGACAAGTGGACATAAAAAAAAAAACCAATACCGCCCCAAATTGTCACTAACTCTATAGAGAGGATCCGACTATGGAAACATGGCAATTCAAGCTTTCTCTGAGCTTTGTTGAACGATATACTTCTTCAAAATTTACATCATAGACAACTGCCAATCCATGTCCCGCTATGCAAAAGAATGGTATTATGACCCAAATATACCAATTGAGCTTTTATTATCTAATTTGGACATGGCTCAGGAAGTTTGTAAGATTGTTTTGCCTCTAGCTTCTGGGAGCCACTGCGGTCAGGCATGAAGAGGTACCGAAACTTCGAGTCAAACGCGAGAACGGTGAAACCTCGAAATCCAAGAAGCCGCTGCTTCCTCTGTGAAGAAGAATCTCGGATGACCGCAGCTTGATCAGGAGAGAGTTGATGGCAGATCCAGTCTGCAAGCAGAGAGTCTTCAACAGCTCCCTTGGCATAGCTCTGCACTAACTTTGGGATCAGCAGTTTCCCTTTGTCATTTGTACCAACAGTCGCTTGAATATAGTCTCTCAAAGATTCCTGGAGCTCCTGCCTGACATTTGCGGCGGAGAAAATACGTACCTGTACGACAACAGGGTGACCCAGCAACATGGATATAGATAAGTTAGTTTTAGCAATCTTATAGCCATTCTGCTCAAGCAACGAGGACAAAGGAATCTGAAGGATGCCAGGTGTTGGCTAGGACAAGGATAGCACCCTGAAGGATAAGCATGGCTCTAGTTTCTCCAGCAACTTATTAAGTGATGAATTTGCTGAAGCACATGCACATCTTAACAGGAGTAAGATTAGCAGGCATACTTACAGCAGGAGAAGAGAACATTCCACAGCTAAGTCCAAACAACAAAAGGGGTTCAAATTCATCCATTGAGTACATTTTGTGATCCTCAGTAATCTTGAACTTATTCAAAGCCAACATCAAAGACTGAAAGAAAGCAAAAGCAAAATAAGAGACAAGACAATAAAACCAAAAGGTGAAGAATAGGATGGAGAAACAGGTTATACAAGTTGGGGCCGATGCACTGGAGTCTTCATCTTTAGAATCACAAACTCTATTTCTGCTGCACTCAAGGACTGGCCACCAACTGTGTAACAAGCCTGCACAGTTCACACGGTTAACAGTCTGATGTATGATCTTAAACTAACAGCGGAAGATATACTGCTCAAACCTTTTGCATCAGAGAAAAAAGCTTGATGTCATTTCGAGGTACTCCATATGCCAAATACGCCTAATAGATGCCGACAAAGAAAAAAAATGCCACAGTAAGCAATTGGTGAGTGCACGACACTTAATGAAAGAAATTGAGGACAGATGCAATGAATTGAAGTGAAGCGAGTTCCTATTTCCAATTATGAACAGAAATTTGATTCTTGTCCTTGTCTGCAAAGCCAGCATCTTAAGTAACCAGGTCTACTTACATGCATTATCAAAGCATTGTATAAGTTAATCCAAAAGGCTAGCCGCTGGTCACGATTCATACAGCTAGGATTAACCTTTGACAACTGTTCCACTAGAAATCTGTAAAACATTGAGCCAAAAAAAAGTGCTTAATATCAGTATATCACGTGCATTCAAAATAACAAACTAACACAGTACACATGGTCTAGAATGTAGGGCAGCAGTATCCGCACCATACAAATTTGGAAAAAAGTGGAGTAAGAATATGTTTGTTGTGAGATGTAGGGGATCCACTAATTTATTCCTGTTTGAACAGGGAGGATTTGGATCAAAATCTCAATTCCAAGAGTAGCCTCCTCATCCAGACACGGACTAAGACATGCTAACTTTCATCAGCAGTTTTTAAGATCCACGGTCAGAAATGTAACATAAACCAGAAGAAGTGTGCCAAAATGCAAACGGAAGACTGTTTGCCAATGCATTCACATACTAGCAAATTTCATGCCGACAGGAATTCTTTAACGGCTCAAAATGAGAGAAAAATAGAAGGATTCCAAACCAATTTTGAAACTAATTCCTTTACTGCAAGCAAACAAGAATAGAGCACCCTTTTGTTCCCTCAATCCAAATGCCTATGACTGGTTCAACTGTCTATTATTCTTTTAGAGCACCCTTTTTGACTTGGGACGAGTCCGTTAAGAGAGACCTTAAGGAGTAGGATATCTCCAAGGATTTAGCTATGGATAGGAGCGCTTTGCAGACTAGCCATCTACAACCATGACTTCTATGTGTTACTCTGTGACTTGTCTCTTGTGGCGTTCATCTCTAGCCTGTCCCAACTTGCTTGGGAAAAAAGGCTATGTTGTTGTTGTTGTTGTTGTAACAAGGTTAAACAAAATTTAAAAGTCTACATTGTATGCTAACAATTATGTATATATGCAATCATATATTAATAGAAATGGTGCACAGTCCCGTGCCCATTCGTTCAACAAAAATTATGTATATATGCACTAACATTTGTACAGTTTGTAAATGTGATATATCTATGAGGAATCGTATGTTTAGCCAAGGTTGCAGCAGCAAACCTGAACTTCTTTAGAGCTTCAGATGCATATTCGAGTTGATCCTTTCCAACAGACATCCAAGATACTTCAGCTGCTGAACGATAGTTCCCGATATCTCTACGGGTTTCCTTTCTATTAACTTTATATGGATCAAAGTTCCTGACTTCCTTCACTGTCTCGTCGTTGTGATTAGAATCAACTGAAGGACTCCGTAGCATTGATGGCATTATGGATGAATCTGAGAAAGATGCTAATGTGGAGCCTGATAGACGCTCCGCTGAGGAAGATGAACTATCAGAAGATGCCTTCGGCGATGTCTTCAAGGATTCAGACAAGCGCAGGAAAATGTTTCTCATGCAGCGAACCATCTCCTCGGAGAGCTCATTTGGGTTGCTCCAAAGATTCCCTCCTTTCATGCTAGTTATCTTTATAATAGACTGTTCAAAGGATAAGGCGTCAAGCTGCTCATCTTCATTGCATTCATTTTCCACGGAGCTTGATTCTTGCATCTGTTGAAAGATAAATAAATTATTGATACTCTAATACAACAACAACAACATAGCCTTTTGTCCCAAGCAAGTTGGGGTAGGCTAGAGATGAAACCCAAAAGAGGCATGAAAACAAAGAACACATAAATGGTACAAGAAAAAGATTACGGTTCAGGCACGTTAATTGCTAGTCTCCAAGCGCTCCTATCCATAGCTAAATCCTTAGAGATATTCCACTCCTTAAGGTCTCTCTTAACCGACTCGTCCTAAGTTAGTTTAGGTCGACCTCTACCTCTCTTTACATTATCGACCCGTTTTAGAACCTCACTACGCACTGGTGCCTCAGTAGGCCTCCGTTAGACATGGCCAAACCATCTCAACCGGTGTTGAATCAATTTTTCCTCAATTGGTGCCACCCCAACCCTATCCCAAAATTATTGATACTCTAATATGTTCCAAAATTAGTTCTTAAAACTATAGAGGTAAGGTACGAAAGGGACCTCTTCATCCCGGTGCTTTTCAAGGAGTCTATTCAAAGAAGAATCTCGGTGCTTTTCTAGCAGCCTGTTTAAAGAAACCATCTGTTGACCTTCAGGATCTTCTTCCATATCCTGGTCATCTTCAAGCTTAGGGAATAAGTCCTGTCTCGTTGACCTCATTGATTCCGACCCCCCAAACTTCAAATCTCTAAACGATGATATGTGCTAAGATTGGTCATCAAGAAACTATGAGTAATTCCCATAGCAGAATGAAGCTGCTGAAATATTTACTCAGATATACTTACTTCTTCCCATGTACACGTGCAAGTTGACAATGACTGGTGCTTATCTGAGGATGTAGATGGCAAGCATCCCTGATTATTTTCAGCAAGTAACCTTTCATTCCTTTCGTG
>CM041645.1:538560-552100 GCA_023333625.1 Bothriochloa decipiens | reverse complement strand
AAGGAGGCGATGTTAATCAGTAGCTCCTGTGCCTGCAGCACGAAAGGTTGAAGGAGCATGGTCACTGGATGTGTTAGTTGGCTAGGATATCACATCAAATAAGCACAAGGAAACATGTGAAATTTAATCATCAGAGTTATGCCCACACCCTGTTTGGAAGCTTCATAGAAGACTTCAATATAAGTGCAGCATTTTGCGTAACGGCATCTGCCAACGCCACATGCAAACCAACCTCTTCTTCAAGCTGCCTCTGCAATTTCTTGACCTGTACAATTTTGACAGGGTTACTAAATCACACAGGTGACACCATTACATTGCATTATAGCGAGAAACAAATCACAGGGCCGAAGAGGATCACCCACCTCCTGCTCGAGCTGCGACCTGTACTGTCGCATCCTGTGGCTATCTTCCCTCTTCCCACCACCATTGCTCTTACCTATCCCATCCTACAAAGGAGTAAACCAAGAAAACAACCACTGCCACATTATTTCGCTGGAAGAAACCAAATCCAAGAACCAATAAGCAACAAGATTGTTGGTTGACTGAACAGACTGGTAATCAATGGGAAGTAGGGACAAGGGAGGTTAGCGACAGTTCATCCAGGTCCCCTACAAAGCTAGGGAGCACACAGTACGGCCGAAGCCGACAGTGCCCTCCGCACCACGGCACGCGCTCGCGAAAGGACACCAACTTTGCCACGCTTGCCGTTAAATTCTCACTTTTTTCCACCGAAAAAAAATAACTTTCAACTTTTTCTCAACAATGTCGTACAGAATCCAGACAAAAATTGTGTGAATTTTGTGCAGCGCTAATTGGAGGAAGAAGAAGCAAGTCAACCGAGAGCTTACGCCGGAGCAACTGGCCTCCGGCGCCGGCGCCGGCGCGTCGCCGTCCCCGGTCGCCAGATGTGCCGAGCGCTGCAGCGAGCGCGCCGAGCCGGCCGATCTCCGCCCGCCGCCGCCAGCGGCGGCAGCAACCTTCTGGATCAAGCCGCCCCTGGCACTGAAACCCGCGCGGAAGCATGGCATTCGCAAAGTCCAAGAAAGATTCAGCAAGACGAACAAGACAACAAACGCATACGCATCAGACGAAGGGAAGTTCCACTCACATCGAGGCAGCCGCCACGTCGTCGCCGTCGCCCGCGGCGGCGGCGGCGGCGGGCGAGATGGCGTCCTCGGCGAGCGCGCACGTCATGGGAGCCAAGGCGGCGCCGGGAGCTAGCGCCGGTCAGACGAGGCGAGGCCCTCCCGGTGGAAGCGGAGGCAATGCGCCTCCCCGGCCGGCCCGGCGCCTCGATCGGCAGCTCAAGAAATCGCGGGGCGGAACAGAATACAAAATTGACGGCTCAACGGTGCGTGCTCCCTGCCGCGGCGTTGAATTTGGGAAGGGAGACGATGGCAATGACAAGGGCGAGTGGGCGCGCGCCGGCTTTATGCTCACGGCGTGCGTGCGGGTAGGGGAGGAGTCGCTGCCACTGCGTGGCGATGGAGGAGAGGGGAGGTTGGAGGAGGAAGAGTAGTGGGGGGCGAGTAGTAGGATGGTGAGCAAGGAGAAGCTGGCGACTGGATCCTGCTGGTGACGGGCTGACGACGGCTGCTCCAACCTGAACTGACAAGGACAGCAAATAACAACGAGGTAATGCAACGAAACTGACAAATGGGGCCTCCAACCTAAAACACAAAAAGAAAATCTAGACTTATATCTTCTAAAGTCAAAACCGTGTTAAGTAAATAAATTTATAAAATATGATGAAAATATTTACAACATCAAATTAACATCTAATGTGTTAAGTGTAGTTTTATAATTTAGCTCTTTGATGTAATAGATGTTGCTTTGTTGCTACTTTAATCTGTAAATTTAATTAGATTTTGGATAGCTTAATTTGGAACAAACTTAGCGAAAGGAGTATCATATAAGAATATCAAGACTAACTCAGTAATGATTACATAATGATTCTTATATAAATAGATTTACTATGAAAAATATATTTCATAATTAATATAATAGTACTTATTTGTATCATAAATAAATATTTGTATTTTTATATAGATTTGATTAAATTTGAAATTGTTTGATTATATGGGATTATAGAAAAATTTTCTTTCTATACCATACAACTTTCTTTATTAGTTTTAGTACGCTTCATGAAAAGAATTAGTTAAAGTGTAGTTTTGAGGACGACGTTGGCGCCTCTAACCACCTACCTTTGCAAAAAGATGGAATATGCGCTTATAGATGATGAGAATATGAGATACAGAAATCGGTCAATAACAGAAATGATAGGACTTATACAAAATATCGTGAAGGACACCTATAAACAACGCATGATCTACGGTAGCAGATAATCATGACGCAAGTAATAACAATTTGTTTTGTTTCTGAATTCTGACCTGTTCGAGAGAGCACTCGGAGCTGTGGAGCGGGAGCTTTCCGGCCGAGCTGACAGCTGAGCGGAGCTCGTGAGCCTGGCTTCAAGCTCGCTTGCTCAAACCAACATTGGTCGAGTATAGTTGTAGGATTGTTTATACGTATATAGTGTGTGTGAGTGAAGTGTGCGTGTGTAAGGTAGCGTGCGTGTATAAATAGATATTGTATCCAGACGAGAGGCAATAAAAAAAAAAACAAACCCGGCGCTGGCTCGAGATCGGCTTGAGCTCAACCTAGAAGAAGGAAGGCTGGGCTCGCTCGACCTCGGCTCGTTGACAGGGCTCACTGGATAACCTTCCTTAGTCGCTCCCGCTCGTTGCTTCCTCTCCTCTCTCAGCAGTCACTCAGCACGGGAAGCTCAGTCCTCCCTTTCCCACTGGCACTGCTCTCGTCTCGCCTGCTGCTGAAATCCATCCATCCGCAGCTGCTGCAAGCTAAGTGCAAGGTGGCCTTACTCCCCTCGCCACCTGCCTTCTTCCTCACTCCTCGGCGCGTGCGCTTCATTCTCAGGTGAGGTCTCAGGACGATTGACTCTCACGCGCTTCCCATCTTCTCCGGTTTCAGTTTGCCCAGGCCAACGATTAGCCGATTCTACCGCACGCGGCCACGCGTCATGCCTACGATGGAGGCGCCGGCGTTGTCTGCTCCAAGCTCGCTCCGCATTCCGCGCCCGGGGATGATCGGGGGAGGTCCGCATTGTCCAGCTTTTCTTTTCGGAAATAATAATATAAAAAAAAGCTCTGTTTAATATCAGGAACTGTCTTTCAGTCTTTGCTTCTCAAAGATCTCACGCAACAGCTCATGTTGTTCAATGTAGGACAACAAGGCTGGGGAGAACGGTGCCGCTACGGTTCACGGCCTCAGAGGGCTACCCGCGGCGCCACTGTCTCTGCCAGAGCTTCCATGGTAAGACACGCCGTTGTGAGCCTGTGTGCGAATGAGTTTGAACTTACAGGTTCAATTTGGACCCAGCTTGAATTTTATTAAGGCAGGAAATTCATTTGCCTCTAAATACAACTGAACCTGAATTGAAGCTAGTTCTGCTACAAAACATAGTTCTGACAGACTCTGAATTCTGATGATCGAATTTGAAGTGTTAAAGCCGAACAGGCTTGTAGTTGTAGGTTACAAATTACTTGAATTATATGGTTCCTTCACTCTGAAGCTGCAATAATCAGGGAATCTGAAACCAACTAACAAAGGACTGTTTGTTTTAAATCCCTCTGCAGAACATAACATGCTGTGCAAACCAGACACAAACAGCGCAACGCAAATCATATTCAGGGCCTACCTCTCCACCATCAGGTTCAGTTAAAGGTAATGAAAGCAGCCAGCTGCACAACCTTGTTGAATGTGTTCACCCAATCGCCCTACAATCCTTGCAGAACTAAACTCCAGAGTACATCAAAGTTAGGCCTGCACTGGCTCACCAATCACAACTTTTCATTCTTTTCAACTTTCATTGATGAGGATCTCTCATTGCAGAGAAGGTGAAGCCGAGGCTTGATGATGGAGGCGTTGGGTTTCCACCATTCCGGTTCGGTGGAGGAGGAGGCGGTGGCGGCGGCGGCGGCAGCAGTTCTTCCGGAGGGTTCATCCTCTTTGTGATTGTCTTGCTCCTGGATTACCTGAAGGAGTTTGAGAGGAACCTGCAGAATGGGCCACGGAGGGGTAGTGAGTATGACGATGGGTTTGCACCACAGTAGATTTCTCTCTCAGTGGTTTGGAAAAGAACATACTAGAGCATGTTTTGCAGAGAAACTTCGGTGTTTGTTGGTGTAATCTTTTGTTAGGTAATGTGTTGAAAGACTGATTATTATTTTTCTTGAGGAATGATAGTGAGAAGCAGCGAATTTTAGCCATTTGAGTATTTGACTGGATTTAGTGTTGATATCAAGCAACAAGAGCCATTAACACTTGAAACTTCAAAGGCACTCCCATTGGGCGGATTGTGAGGACAGGGCACACACCCACTCTTGTGACAAATGAAATTTGGGCTGATGATGGAGTAATTTCTGCCTATTAATGGCCTGTTATGGTAAGATGTTAGCAGGAAGCTAGAGAAAGAGCGGGGGGAAAGGTTGAATAGAGACAATGATTGTTAAAGATCGTACTATGCGATATTTTCCTTTATAAAGCTAGAGGTTCCTATTTTATCTCATTGCCCTTGGTACAAAGTATTTTTCATATAAGTCAGTTTTTTCATGCCTAAAATAAAATAGGCATTGATGGTAAATTTTCTAGGATGTTAATGCTTGTTAACCTAATAAACCCCTAGTCGGACACATAGGAAGGCGCAATGCCCATTTCATCATGCCAACCACACCCATTTCATCATGCCAACCACACCTAAGGTTGATATATTTTTTTTGTTGAGAATTCTACTATATAAGTACTCCCTCAAGTTTTCGTGCCATTTTGAATTTTCGTGCCACACCTAAGCTTGTGCCGTTTTGAGTTTTCGTGCCACAAGTTTGACTCAGTTTATATAAAATGGGTGCAATATTTATATCTCTAAATAATTTTATTAAAAAACTAGATTTAAAGATCTTTCCGATGATACTAGTTACTTAACATAAATATTAATATATTTAATATAATTGCCGATAATTATTTCTCGGTAAGCGAGAATGACACTTATTTTGAGAAACATGCACTTATACTCACCTTATGTACGAACACAACCGTAAAACTATCTCTATGAGCATTCACTATATAAGTTGACAAAATTTTAGGTTAAAGGTTATGTTTTTATAACATAGACACTCCCTCCATCATTTAATACATTGCATTCTAGCCTTCAAAATTTGTATTGAAATATAATGAATCTAGGTGAAAAAAATCAACTCAGCATTAAATACTTTCTGTTTATTTATCAATTACTATTAATTATATTGATAATAATATCTAAGCAAGAACAAAATAAAGAGGCAAACATCTATTATGGTCTCTATTAATATGTCTTAAATTTTCTAAAGTGCACTATAGTAGAAAAGAAGAGATGGAGTATTCATTTTTTACAATCTCACGAGAAATTTTGAGTCTGTTTAGTTTTCATTTCCTAAACTAAAATAGACTAAAATATTTTAATCACCTTTAATAACCTCTTTAGTGACCGGTGGAAAGGCACTTTAGTTCTTAAAAATAAAATGACTAAAATTTGATCCACTTTAGTTTAGTTTAGGAGGTGGAAACCATATCTTAAAAATAAGTTGGATTGAGAGCTCTTCATCATCGAATCCCCGAACCCCTGCTGAGCGTTCTGGACCTCACCAAGGCCTTGATTAGTTGCTAGCAAGTTGTCAGTTTTTTTATTATCTCTGTATCACATCAATTTTTAGCGTTTGCATGAAACATTAAATGTAAGTAAAAAATAATTAATTATACAGTTTGGTTATAGATTATGATACGAATTTTTTAAACCTAATTAGATTATGATTGAACAATAATTACCAAATACAAACGAAAGTGCTACGGTGTCAGAATACAAATTTTTTTTCGCACATAAACAAGGCCCAAATCTGACTGTACTAATTCTTTGCCAGTCTATAATAAAGCTCGTTTTACCTGCAAAAAGAAATCCCCTCTTCTTTAAAAACAATCAAGACTGGTTGATTTGATACGGGGGGTCAGTCACACAGCACAGAAAAAAAGGTGTTTCATTTCGCGGCATCAATGCTCTGCTCGCTCCCACTCTCCAGTATCCAGTCAGCCGGTCACGGTTCCCGAGTCCCGACGGCGAATCAGCCGCCGTCGTTACCCACGCCGCCCCCTTCCACCCTGACCCTCTGACAGATTGGTCCAGACACCAGGTCCCCCCACCAGTCAGTGGAACGCGCATGGGCTCACCACCCTCCAGCCTTCAGCTGCTCCACCTGTTCACCGTGCCTCTCTCCTTTTTGTGACCTCTGGGCCTCGGCTGACCCGTCGTCGTTCCTTCCACTTCCACCTCGCCTCCCTCCTTCCCCTGTCCCCCCCTCCCCCTTCTCACACCCTCGTGTTCTCCGAGGCGGAGCAAAACCCCTCTCTGCCGTCCCCGCGCGCGCTAGGGTTTTAGCGCGGCGGCGACGGGAGCGGTCACGGCGGCCGGCCGGCCAAGGAGACTGCCGAGACGGGGGTCGGTCTTCGCCGCCGGCGCGTACTTTTTACTGGTAAGTGGCGGGTTCGATTCTGCGGGCCCACGGGGAGGGCTGCGGCCGTGTCCGTCCGTGCAATGCGGGTGGGGCTCCGGGTTCCGGCGATCGGGGATTGACGCGCGCGAGCCGTCCGTCCTTGGGAATGGTGGTTCGGTCGGCGGTGTGGCTTTTGTTTTCCCCCTTTGATTGACGAGGGTTTTGATGGTTTTTTTTTTCTTCTCTCGGTGGGGATTGGTTTTTACGGTCCGTGGAGCGTTGCAGCGCGTGCTTGTTGGTGCTGCGAGATTGATCGCCTCGTTTTATTTGACCGCAGCTGTGAAAAAATCGGCCCTTTCTGCTACGACCGCCGCACCGCGAGCGGCTCTCCGCCGGCAAGCGCCACGCTTGACCTCCCGCTCGCGTCGGGTCCAGGGAGGAGGAGGCGGGGAGATGGCGGGATCCGTGTGACGAGGCTCGCTCGCTTGGTTTCCGGCTTGCGTCGGCTCAGGACTCAGCATCAGGGACCGGGAGTTTTGTGCATCCGGCGAGGTCAGTTGTGCTCCTAATCTCCTGCATTTTCTGCTTGTCTTGGCAGAACCGATTTGTGTGTTCAGTAGTCGTCTTGTTGTTTGAAATGACAGTAAAGTGCCTTCCTTTGTGATGGTTCCTTGTTGAATTGATGGGTCCTATCAAAATGTCCCCAGTCTCTGGGGATTTCTTTAAGCAGTGTTTGTTCTTGGAGCGATTGCCGTCGCCATAGGCTAGCACATCTGCACATGTAGATTGTCACCTACAAGTAATTGTGTAAGGGCTTGTGCAATGCTGGGCGCTTGTGGACTGTTACAGGTTGTTGGGCTGGTTTTCTGCCAATGTGAAGTCCAGCATGGACCAAGTCTGAGCGCTTGAGGACAGAAGCAGCACTACTTGAACCAGCTCTTGCGCGATCCTGCGGAGGCGGGTGCGCTTAACCGCTGCATGAAACGCTCTAAACGTAGACTACTGATCCTGTTAAGCGCTGCAAAAATATCTTTTCCATTGTAAATTAAGATTATTGATATGGTATCTCTCTCTCTCTCTCTCCCTTTAACTACTCTATAAATGCCTATGCATTGAAAAGGCCCTAAAACTTCCTAAATAACTGAATAGTGTAAAACAAGCCATACTGACGGGACCCTGTTTCCTAGCGGGGTTTCCTACTTTACGATCCTTAGCATATCAACCATCTTTGTCAACAGGTCTCTAGACTCGTGACACACTGTGCCTTGTTGGCATTGGTTTATCTTGGTGGTCAACAGCTATTTGTGTGTATACATATGCATGCTCAGTCCGTGGTTGCTTGCCTATTTGTTTCTTCCATGACTGTGATTTGTGACCTTTCTTAGTACACTGTTATTGTGGATTTTAGGTAACGTATACTTACTGATATGGCTAGACCTGTGGATAGATTACGGAGTAGTAAAGGCAGAGATAGACTGGACTCACCCTCTGAAGAGGCTCTTACCTTTTGTGTCTGTTTCTGCTTAAACCAAATGAACCTGCCATACTCTGTTATATACAGTCAGCCGTTACAAAATTGATTAACAGATTGCTATTTCTTCTCAACTTAAGCAATGAGCTTAAACGAACTTGAACAAACTCTCAACTGGGATAAGCTTAGCCACTGCTCGGGCCTAGGAGCGAGGATCTGGGAGTAGCGCGAGGTTGCCAAACAATGGAAAATAAGGGGAGCAACGGATGGTGGTTTGAAAAAGAGGGCACAAAGATCTTTTCACTTACCAACATAATAATTTGGATTGCCAAACCCTATGTACTGTAGATTTTTTAGACTGCAGATTATCTGAAAACTCAGATTAGATTTTAATCATTTCTTATATAAGTGGTTCAAAACAGGCTGTTAGTTTGTCATTTGTTGGTATTCTTGCTACCTCTTTCTTTCTTGTGAACTATGTACCTGACACCTTTTCTCCATTGTTGGTTGCAGAGAAATGGAGGAGGATCACTCGGCGGTACTAGTCTCTGAAGGTTCTATTAAAAGCATCAAACTTAGCCTCTCTACTGCAGAGGAGATAGTAAGTTCTACAAATCTGATGCTTTTACCATTAATTCTAGCATGCTGGGATGCTTTTTCTCCAACGATGACTTAAGTATTTTTGTTTTGTTTCTGAAGTGCACCTACTCGGTAAACGAGTGTCCAGTGACCCATCCTAGCCAGCTTGGAAATCCATTCCTCGGGTTGCCCCTTGAAGCTGGGAAATGTGAATCATGTGGTGCGTCCGAAAATGACAAATGCGAAGGTACACATTGGTTTTTGTTTGCAACACTTTCATACATTGTGCTCTAGAGAGTGACTAAGCGAGGATACCTTTTTTCTTCGTAACAATTAAGTTTCTCTGCTTATGTAGGGCATTTTGGGTATGTTGAGCTACCTGTACCTATATACCATCCATGTCATGTCAGTGAACTGAGACAACTATTGAGCTTGATATGTCTGAAGTGCCTTCGAATCAAGAAAGGGAAGGTACTTGTAAACCAGAACTGCATAGCCTTACTTCGTTGTTTTCCTATACTGGTTTTCCTGATTTGTTTGAACCTTATGTGTTTTTACACTTATGCTTCACCTTGGGTTACAATTTATGAAATCTTTTTTACCTTTGCAGGTGAAACAAAGTAATGGAAAAGGAAATGTGTCAGCAACATTGTGCTCTTATTGCCGGGTATACGCCAGCATTCTTATTTTATCTTTTGTCTTGAAGAGTAAATATATACATTGGACTAGTTACTGGTATATGTAGGGATATGGAAGTAAATGCCTAAGCTAAAATAAAGTATACCAGTGTTTCAAATTCAACCACCTCCCTCTGTGGTCTGAATGATTCATGAGTTGTCATTATTCAAGAGAATGAAGACGTAACTGGATATACTGAGTCAGTGCTTTAGGGAGGTGCATTCACACTGAAATTTATTAAAATGCAGCTAATCTTGTAATATATCCTTCATAAGTGACTTCAGTATAGCTGGCAAATATAGCATTATCATTGAAGTCGGTCAAACCTGCGTTGGCTGGATGAGTGTCCACTCATGTTTCCTGGTTATCACACAACTTGTTGTTTATAGGATATTCCAGCTCTGTCTGTGAAGGAAGTCAAGGCATCAGATGGTGCAATTCGTTTAGAGTTGAGAGCACCTCATAAGAGACACATGACAGAACGTTCATGGAACTTTCTTGATAAATATGGATTTCATCATGGTGGATGTTCTCAACATAGGACACTGCTTTCAGAAGAGGTGATATTTTCATGAGTCATGAGTTATGTTTTCAAGAGATTTGTTTTGGTAGCTTCGATGAATTCCAGGTTGTTTGAATAACCCACTGATTCAATTCATTCCTTCATTATTTATTAGGCTCTGAATATATTGAAGAAGGTTCCTGATGATACTAGGAGAAAGCTAGCTCAACGGGGATTTATTGTTCAGACTGGTTATGTGATGAAGTACCTTCCAGTACCTCCGAACTGTCTGTATATTCCAGAATTCACTGATGGGCAGAGCATCATGTCATATGTGAGTTTTCTAGTACACATATCTTGTAGTTTCTTCTTCTACTTCTTGTTGAGTCCTATCTGATATCCTGATTTACTTGCTTCTCATACCAGGACATTTCAATAACTTTGTTGAAGAAAGTTCTTCAGAAGATAGAACAGATTAAAAGAGCAAGATCTGGTTCTCCAAACTTTGATGGACATGATGCTGAATCATGCGATTTGCAGCTTGCGATTGGCCAGTACATCCGTCTAAGGGGCACTACAAGGGTATGTGGAAAACTAGATACTTTAAACCTGTTTACATGTGCATGGAAAACAGTTACAATTTGTTTATAACCACCAGAATTACAGAAGCCCTGCACCTTAGATGTACCTTTTTGTGCTTTGATCCGTTCTATAGTGCACACTGACATTTATTGCTGATCAACCTTTTTATTTCTAACCGAGTTGTTTTTTTGTATTCTCCATGATAACTTCTGTATTTTGATGAAGGGCCCTCAAGACAACACCAAGCGGTTTACTGTTGGCAGTGCTGATTCAGCTGCATTGTCAACAAAACAGTGGTTAGAAAAGATGCGGACACTGTTTATCAGCAAAGGGTCAGGTTTTTCATCTCGCAGCGTTCTGACAGGAGACCCATATATTGGGCTAGGTGTAGTAGGGCTTCCTTCTGAAGTTGCAAAGAGGATGACCTTTGAAGAGCAGGTCACTGACATAAACATTAACAGACTACAAGAGGTGGTAGACAAGGGACTCTGCTTGACTTACAGAGATGGTCAAACAACCTATGCCATCACGGTTGGATCGAAAGGCCACACAACCCTTAAGGTTGGTCAGACTATCAGTCGGAGAATAGTTGATGGGGATGTTGTGTTTCTTAATAGGCCACCCAGCACACATAAACATTCACTTCAAGCTTTCCATGCATATGTGCATGACGACCACACAGTAAAAATCAACCCTCTTATGTGTGGTCCCTTTTCTGCTGACTTCGATGGCGATTGCGTGCATATATATTATCCGCAATCACTTGCTGCAAAAGCTGAAGCCCTGGAGCTTTTCAGTGTTGAGAAACAACTGGTTAGTTCCCACAGTGGGAAGGTTAACATCCAGCTAGGCAACGACTCGTTGGTAGCCATGAAGGCCATGTGTCATAGAACGGTGTTACACAAGGAAATAGCAAACCAGCTGGCAATGTTTGTGCCATTTTCACTTCTGGCCCCTGCTGTAATGAAGCCAAATCCTTCTTGGACAATCACACAGATAGTGCAAGGTGCATTACCAGCTAAACTGACGTGCCAAGGGGACACACACTTGGTTAGGGACAGCACAATCATAAAGCTGGATCTTGACAAAGAATCTGTTCATGACTCATTCCCAGATTTGGTGTCCTCCATCCTTCGTGAGAAGGGTCCAGGAGAGGCTCTGCAATTTCTGAATGTGCTGGAGCCATTGTTGATGGAGTTTTTGTTTCTCGACGGTCTGAGTATAAGCCTGCGGGATTTCCATATTCCCAAGGCCCTATTGGAGGAGGCTGAAAAGCACATTCGGAACCAGTCCCTTATTCTTGAACAGCCAAGGTGTTCTACAAGTCAATCCGTAGAATTACGAGTCGAAAACAATTTGAAAAATGTCAAACAACAGATCTCAGAATATGTTGGGAAATTCTCTGACCTTGGGTTGCTCATTGATCCTAAGAAGGAAGCGTCAATGTCAAAAGTAGTTCAACAAGTTGGTTTTGTTGGCTTGCAACTTTATCGTGAAGGAAAGTTGTACTCAAGGCGCTTGGTAGAGGACTGCTTCTCAAACTTTATCAATAAACACTCAGCCATTGGAGATGAGTACCCACCAGAAGCCTACGGGCTTGTGCAAAGTTCGTATTTTCACGGTCTAAATCCTTACGAGGAGCTGGTACATGCTATATCCACTAGAGAAACTATGATCCGCTCCTCTAGAGGGCTGTCAGAACCTGGAACTTTGTTCAAGAATTTAATGGCCATCTTGAGGGATGTAGTTATATGTTATGATGGAACTGTGAGAAACATTTGTAGCAATTCCATCATTCAACTTAAGTATAGGGAAGATGATGAAACTGATTCTTCAACTGATGTACCTCCTGGTGAACCTGTGGGTGTCTTAGCTGCCACAGCTATCTCAAACCCTGCATACAAGGCTGTCTTGGATTCCTCCCAAAGTAACAATGCTTCATGGGAGTCAATGAAGGTAGGATCGTTCTAAATAGTTATTGGCATTTAATCAAGGGGCCTTGTTGTTACTGCTTGACACATTTATTTTGTTAATACCATAACAGGAAATTCTGCAGACGAAGACTTCCTATAAAAACGACGCGAAAGATCGCAAAGTTGTCCTGTTTCTGAATGACTGCTCTTGTGCTAAGAAGTTCTGCAAGGAGAGGGCTGCACTTGCAGTACAAAGCTGTCTAAAGAGAATCACACTTGGGGATTGTGCTACTGATATCTGCATTGAGTAAGTTACCATAAATGAAGTCCTCAAGTATCATTGCCACCTTGCCCCCTTCTTTTTGTGGATTGCTCTGAGATCCCATCTTATGGCTAGTAAAAGCCAGTTAACCAGTTTTTCTCTAGATGAACTCCGATTCTCCTTCTGTTTGATCGTTTAATGATCATATCCTTGTCCCTTTGAATTATATGCTTATTTTCCATGTTGGAGTAAGCAGCATCTTTGAGCTTCCTTAGTCCTCTGATTTCCCGGAAAGATCAGTTTAGCACTTGGTTGTTTACATATGTAATGAAGTAGCAGTTGTTATGAGAAAGCTTAGCAAGCTTTCTAATCAAAGTGGTTAAATGCATGGTCTGACCATTCTTAAAGTGAGAATAGATGCAGGATGCTTTTGTGCTTATCTCTTTGGGGTTAACCACAAATATGTTGTTTGCATTTTCAGGCATCAGAAGGAAATAAATTTAGATGGAACATCTGAAGCTTCCCCAACTCTTGTAGGCCATATTCACCTGGACAAGGTATAATGCTGTATGATTTATACTGTTTTTTTGTTTGCATAAACTGTTTCTGTAAAAAATATATGGATAACTTTTTTTGCAGGGGCATTTAGAAAGGATAAACATTAGTACCCAAGACATTCTTCAAAAATGCCAAGATGTTTCTGGGAGATATGGAAAAAAGAAAGGACACCTTTGCCACCTCTTAAAAAAAATTACTTTTGCTACTTGGTAAATTTTCTTAGCTTCCTACTATAATCTTGTGAGCTTTCATTTGTTCAACCCTAGATATCACATACATGATTTGTTTAGAGATGCCTCCGGTTATAGTGTTAGTACCAGCCTACTATGCTATGGATGTCGGCGATGCTGCACAGCTGCAGTATTACCAAATTTTGTCAGATTAATCTTCTGGGCAAACTTTTTAGTGCTTGAAACTCATTGGAGGTAGTCAAGAGTCCTGAGTTGGAGGCCTAGC
>CM041645.1:527314-538460 GCA_023333625.1 Bothriochloa decipiens | reverse complement strand
TCCTTTGCAGTGATTGTTCATTCACTCAGATGCCAATCGATGGAAAGCTACATGAGGTTCCATGTGTGAAGTTCTCTTTCTCAGATGACAACACTGTATTGTCTGAGTCTGTTGAGAGAGCGGTGAATGTGATAGCTGATTCTGTCTGCTCAGTGCTTTTAGATATTATTATTAAAGGTATAGTGAGTTGTACAAACTAAGTTTCTTCCTTTATAATTTCATTTACTGGATAGCTTCAAATTTCACTTTCATGCAACTAAAAGTTTACTGTTCCTATTTTATTGAGAGGACTAATGCGGGCCTAATTTTTATTTTACAATAATGGCTCATGTAGAGCAGAGAGGCTGTACAGTGGATGCCTGTGAAGGCAAGGCATTAAGCTTATCTTGGTTGAACTCATCATTCCCAAGGGACCATGGTTCTTTATTTCTACTGATGTGGATCATTGGTGGGATATCAGCTTGGTCTTGTATCTTCATAAAAAAACTATCTTGGCTGAAGGGAAATTGTTTCCAATAGATAGGCTCTTTATTTCTAGTCCCATGGCCCCCATTTCTAGCGTTTAGAACTTTGGCTTTTATCCCGAGTCCCAGTTCATGGTTATGACTTATGGGGCATACAGGCACAGAAGGCAGAATCGACAGACTAGCCAGATTTTTCTATAGTGTTATGCAGCAGAAACACATGTTTTTTCTTGTCAGAACGTAGTACTATGAGTTCTGAACTCAGCAGAACCTTTGGCTTCTGATGCTTACTCCGTATTTATCAACTCAGATACACTGAACATACTTCAGTATTCTTATGAGATGTATATGCACCCATCTACAAAATAGATGTTTTCCATTTTGCTGATATAATAGTCAAACTTTCTCTATATTAAAACTAATATAGCGAATGTGGATGATACACATTTGGACTTATAAGATCACAATATTTACTTCATGGCACCTTTGAGTTTAATTTAACAGGGAAAATATTACATTCACTATCTGCAGTTGAGCTCATACATGTTCTTTTGTCAACTCATTGAGCCTAAATTCACCATTAGGTGTTCCCTAATGAAGGGGATTAACCTTCATCTTAATGGTTTGGTGTTCATTTGTTCTGCAGGTGATCCTCGAATTCAAGCGGCAAAAGTTATCTGGGTTGAATCAGATGCAACCTCTTGGGTAAAAAATTCGCAGAAGGTATCAAAGGGTGAGCCGGCGTTAGAAATCATTGTTGAAAAAGATGATGCTGTAAGCAATGGTGATGCCTGGAGAACAACAATTGATGCTTGCTTACCTGTACTTAACCTCATTGACACACGGAGGTCTATTCCATATGGCATTCAGCAAGTGAGGGAACTTATTGGCATCTCATGTGCCTTCGATCAAGTTGTGCAGGTTTGTTAACCAAGCATGTTTTAATATTAATGGTTAAGTAAGCAGTTTTAACTGCAGCACACCACAGGGACATTTATTCCCACTCAAGGACTTCTGGGGATTGGTAGATCTTGCCTTGTTTAGGATCAGTGTCTATTCTAGTTTGATTGGGTCAATTAGATATTCTGAGGTGTGTCGTGACTCAGCATTTTATTTGCATCCACTGGGCTCGTGTTGTATAATACTTATTACAGTGTGAGTGCTTTTTGTATTCATCTTGCATCGATTGTATTTGTTGAAATCACTAGATTGATTCCTGGCTAACCCCGGAAGGGTAGCAATATAGGTTGCATACATGGGCCTCATGGGCCTAAACTCATACTCCAACACCCCCCCGCAGTCTGAACTACCGGCGCAGCGGAGTTTACAGATTGGACACGAAAAGAAGTACAACACACGAGCCCCCCACAGACGCAACTAGCCACCAGTGATGTTGAGGCTGGAGCGGAACTCGGCGAAGGTCGAGGACGGGAGACCCTTGGTGAAGATGTCGGCGAACTGGGAGGTGGTCGGGACGTGGAGGACCCGAACATCGCCGATGGCGACCCGATCACGGACGAAGTGTAGATCGATCTCCACATGCTTGGTCCTCTGGTGCTGCACAGGGTTGGTGGAGAGGTACACTGCACTGACGTTGTCGCAGTAGACCAGCGTGCTTCGGGAGAGAGGGCTGTGGAGCTCGGCGAGGAGCTGGCGGAGCCAGGAAGCCTCAGCCACGCCGTTAGCGACAGTGCGGTACTCCGCCTCGGCACTGGAGCGGGAGACGACCGGCTGGCGCTTGGACGACCAGGACACCAGGTTGCCGCCTAGAAAGACGGCGTAGCCGGAGGTTGAGCGCCGAGTGTCCGGACACCCGGCCCAGTCGGCGTCAGTGTAGACGACGAGCTCGGTGGAGGAAGACCGCTGAAGAAGCAACCCGTAGTCGACGGTGCCGCGGAGGTAGCGGAGGAGACGCTTGAGAGCAGTGAGGTGGGGCTGTCGGGGATCATGCATGTGAAGACATATCTGCTGCACGGCGTAGGTGATGTCCGACCTGGTGAAGGTGAGGTACTGAAGTGCACCAGCAAGACTCCGGTACGCAGTGGGGTCTGCCACTGGGTTGCCCTCGGCCTCCGACAGCTTGCCCTGTGTGTCAACCGGAGTGGAGCAGGGCTTGCAGCCAGTCATCCCTGCTCGCTCCAGGATATCAAGAGTGTACTGCCGCTGGTGAAGAAGAAGCCCGGTGGAACGAGACTCAACAGTGACCCCGAGAAAGTGGTGGAGCACACCTAGATCCTTCATAGGAAACTCCTGCTGAAGAGCGCTGATGATGCGGCGGAGTAGTGACGGACTGGAGGCGGTGAGGACAATGTCATCGACATAGAGCAGCAAGTAGGCAGTCTCAGCTCCATGGTGGTAGATAAACAGGGACGTATCTGACTTGGCCTCCACGAAGCCCAGTGTCACCAGGAAAGCAGCAAGCCGAGAGTGCCACGCCCGAGGGGCCTGCTTGAGGCCGTAGAGAGGCTTGTTGAGCCTGCAGACCATGTCAGGACGAGAAGGGTCAATAAATCCCGCCGGCTGACTGTAGTAGACTGTCTCAGTAAGGTTCCCGTGCAGGAACGCATTCTTGATATCCAGCTGATGCACTGGCCAGGAGCGAGCAAGAGCCAGTGAGAGCACCGTGCGGACGGTGGCCGGCTTCACCACCGGGCTGAAATCTCATCGTAGTCGACTCCAAGGCGCTGAGTGAAACCCCGAAGAACCCAGCGAGCCTTGTACCGCTCCAGGGTACCATCAGCCCGCCGCTTGTGTGTCCAGATCCACTTGCCGGTGACGACGTTGGAGCCGGGCGGACGGGGCACCAGATCCCATGTCTGGTTGGCGAGGAGAGCCGCGTACTCTTCAGCCATTGCGCGGCGCCAGTGAGGGTCCGACAAGGCGTCGCAAACGGAAGAGGGTACAGGAGAGACCTACGGGTCGCCGGGCGTTGCCGCAAGAGCCCGGGGCCGCAGGGTACCAGCCGCGTGCCGTGTCACCATAGGGTGAACATGCCGCAGGTGTCGGTGAAGGAGCGGTGGGTGGTACACCGGCGGCACGACACAGGCAGCCGGGGGTCGCGGCGGTGGTGTAGGCGTCGCTGGCGAAGACGGGGCCACCGGTGGCGACTGAGGCAGGGCCACCGGTGGTGACTGAGGCAGCGGCGGCCCCGGCGGAGTAGCCACCGGCGGTGACTGAGGTAGCGGTGCCACCCACCCACGGCGCTGGTAGACGTGCACCGGCTGGGCGAACCGCACAGGAGGTGCGACGGGCACCGGCTGGGCGACACGCGAAGCCGGGGCGGAAGCCGGCGTCCCTGGACCAACATCGGGCGTGGGGGCCGCACCGAAGGGCAAGGCCTCCGGACCCGTGCAGGGCGCAGGGCCAGGGGCGTCACCGGTGAGGCACGGGCCCGGCGGTGTGCACGGTGGGCCCGGTGGAGCAGTACGTGCAGGAAACAGCAAAGGTGGCTGGACCACCGGGTCAGTGGGAAACATCGAGGAGAGGTCGAGGTCAGGGGCAGAAGCCGGCGTGGTGGGGGTGGAGAAGGGAAAGACAGACTCATCAAACACCACATGGCGACAGATGAGGACCCGACGAGAGGTGAGATCATAGCACCGGTAACCCTTGTGATCCGGGGAATACCCGAGGAAGACACACAGGGTCGAGCGGGGAGCCAGCTTGTGGGAGAGGTGGCAGTGGTGTTAGGGTAGCATGCACACCCGAAAACATGAAGGTGCTCATAGCGAGGAGGGGTGCCGAAAAGAGCGTGGTGTGGCGTGGGAGCTGGGCAGGCAGCGGAAGGAAGGCGGTTAAGGAGGTAGGTAGAGGTGTGAAGACTCTCGGCCCAGAAGCGAGCAGGAAGGGACGCCTGGAGCAGAAGGGTGCGCATGATGTCGTTCGTGGTGCGAATCATGCGCTCCGCCTTGCCGTTTTGGGAGGAGGTATACGGGCAAGACATGCACAACTAAACTCCGTGAGAGAGGAAGAAGGCACTGGAGGTGGTGTTATCGAACTCACGGCCATTGTCACACTGGACGGCCTTGATGGTAAGGCCGAATTGAGTAGAAACCCAGGCGAAAAAGTGGAGAAGAGTGGGAAAAGCCTCAGACTTCGCACGCAATGGAAAAGTCCACGAATAATGAGAGAAATCATCAACCACCACCAAATAGTATTTATAGCCAGAAATGCTTATGATAGGAGATGTCCATAGGTCGCAATGTACAAGATCAAAAACATGTGCCGCATGTGAAGGAGGAGAAAAAGGAAGACGAACATGGCGGCCTAGCTGGCACGCATGACAAATGCTCATCGTGAGCTCGAGTACAACGAATGTCGGAGCTGCGACTAAGCTGCATCAGAGCATCACGTCCAGGATGGCCGAGACGACGGTGCCGAGTAGTGGAGGATGGCGTGGCGGCGGAAGCAGCTGACAAAGGAGCCGGCGATGAAGAGGAAGAAGACGCCAGGAACCGAAGGGTGTAAAGGGGCCCCATGCTGTCACATCGGAGCAGAGGACGCCTGGAAGCCAAATCCTTCACAGTAAGACCAGAAGAGTCAAACTCAACGGAACAGGAATTGTCAGCTGTAAAACGACGAATAGAAAGAAGGTTGTGAACCATAGAAGGTGCAATAAGAACGTCAGGAAGACGAAAAGAGCCATGAGCGCCGGCGGCACCCACGGACGTGACAGGAAGACACGACCTATTTGCGACCATGATGGACGAAGGAAGAGAGGAAGAAGGAGGGCGAACGGAAGAGAGTATACCAGGGTCGGGAGTGGTGTGGTAAGTGGCTCCCGAGTCGGCGATCCACTCTGGCCCAACAGGAGGTGTCAGGGCCATGGTGCTGAAGTTGGCCAAGGCCGCCGGGTCCCAACCGACGGGGTCGTTGAGGGGAACCCCGGAGGAGCACCAGCGAGCATGGCCGCCGGCGGGCGAGGCTCACCGCCGGGAGCCTAGAAAGGCCACATGGAGATGCGCCCCGACCACGGGTTGTGGAAGGTGGGCCAGGGTGCACCCCGCGGAGGCGTCGGCGCCGGTGTGTTCCCACGGCCACCACCGCCACGGCCTCCTCCACGGCGGCGGCGGCCATCGCCACCACCACCACGGCCCTCCCACCCCCGCTCGGCCTGGGAGGAGGAGGACCAAGAAGAGACGACGGCGACGGAGTGGACGGACGCGGTGGGGAAGTAGCGGCAAGAGCAGTCGAGGAAGGCGAGGACCCCGGCGCGGAGACCGACACGGCCTGAACTCCTTGCTGGAGCTCCTCCATGACAAGGTCGTCACGGACCTGCAGGAAGGTGGGGAAGGGTCGCTGACGAGTGATCCACGTCCGGAGGTGAGCGTAGCGGTCGCTAAGCCCGCGGAGGACGTTGAGGACCAGGATACGGTCCTCCACGGGCCAGCCAAGGTCGCCGAGAGAGTCCGCCATGCCCTTCATCTTGCGGCAGAAGTCACTGACGGAGAGGTCGCCCTGGACGAAGGTCTGGAAGCTCGCATCGAAATGCAGAGGCCGGGCCTCGGCGTTGCCTAGAAACTGGCCCTCGAGCGCCAGCCAAGCCCCGCGAGCGTTCGGAGTGTTGCGGACGAGGTCGTGGAGGTCCAGGGAGATCGTCCCCAGAATCCAGAAGAGGATGATGCTGTCGAGGCGCAACCACGAGGCGGTCGGGACCGCGCCCACGGTGTCGAGGAGGACGTGGTCGTCGAGGGCGTAGCGGCGGAGGGTGAGGAGGACCAGGTCCCGCCAGCGGCCGTAGGAGGGCGACTCCGGCTCGAGGACGACCGGAACCAGGAGCCGGATGTTCTGGACACCCCCGGCCTGGTAGTGAAGCTGGGCCACGAGCGGGTCGGCCGGGTCGTGCCAGAGAACCGCGGTGGTTGACATGCGGTGACTCGCCGAGCCGGAGGAGGTGGCCCTGCCGTCGTGGGAGGCAGGAGAGGCGAGGAGCTGCTCCGCGTCGGCGATCTGCTTAGCCAGGGCATCGGCTGCATCGCGCTCGCGCTCCCAAGCGAGGGCGACCTCCCGGGCCTGCCCTGCCGCGGCAGCAGCGAAGGCAGTGGTGAGGGCGGACTCGGGTCGTGCCGCGCTGAGCGGCTGGGGAGGTGGAGCAGGGAAAGGGTTGGTCCTGGTCCCTGCGCCCACGCCGTCCCCTGCGCCCGCCACCAAGGTGGATGGAGTCCACTGCGGCATGCCAAAGGGGAAAGGAGGAGCCCCGGCAACCACGACCAGGTCCCCGGTGTTGTCAGCAGAGGGGTCAGCGACGAGCTGGGCGTCCTCGGCATCCGCGACGTCGCCAGCACCGACCCCCGCGCCCGCGCCTGGCTGGGGAGGGGCCTGGGGCTGGGGAGGGGCGTCGCCAGCTCCTGCGGGAGGGGCCTTGGGCTGGGGAGGGGCGCGCCGGCTCCTGCGCTCGCGCCTGGTTGGGGAGGGGCACCGCGCCGGCCCCCGCGCCCCCTGTATCAGTCTCTAGATCCTTGCTCTAGGTGTGAGCAGGATCCTTACTCTCATCAAGAGGATAGCACACAGAGAACTCAGAGTTGAGGCAATTTTCTGGGTTTATTTCTCACACAATGCTATATCAACCTGAGGGGTTGCGGATACAAATTTATAGGCTGCTAACCAGCCAAGCATATGCTAAGATGCTAGTCTAAGATGCTGTCCTAGATGCTAGTCAAGATGCTATCCTGAGATGCTTCTAAGATGCTTGTCCTAAGATGCTAACTGTTGTCCTAAAAGCAGTCAAGGATGCTGGTTACAAAGGACACAAGGACCATGTGCTGCAATCCTACACAGACCAGCCAGCATGCAGCCAACACACAAACTTATCCATCACTCTCCCCCTAAGTCTTGTGTGGCTCCTTGTGAGGTATCTGAGCCATCCCGATCCTGGCGTGAAGTTCCTGGAACTTGACCCGCCCAAGGGACTTGGTCAGGAAGTCGGCGATCTGGTCTTGGGTGTTGATGTAGTTGGCCCGGACACTCCCTTCCTCCAGGCAGCTCCTGATGAAGTGGTACCTCACCCGGATGTGCTTGCTGCGCTCATGAAAGACTGGATTCTTTGCCAAGGCCAAGGCGAACTTGCTGTCCACCCTGAGCTTCACTGCCTCTGCATCTTTGCCAAGGAGATCGCCAAGCAGCCAAGCCAGCCACAAAGCCTGAGTAGCAGCGGTAGTGGCTGCGATGTACTCTGCCTCGCAGCTGGACAGAGCCACCACCTGCTGCTTGGCCAACTGCCAGCTGATCGGACACTTGCCGAGGAAGAACAGCGTCCCGCTGGTGCTCTTGCTCGTGTCGATGTCGCCGGCGTGGTCGCTGTCACTGTACCCGATGAAATGTGCCGCGCCGGGGCACCTCGGGTAGTGCAAGCCGTAGTCGAAGGTGCCCGCGACGTAGCGGAGGATCCTCTTCACGGCTTGCTGGTGCTCCGTCGTCGGTCGCTGCATGAACCGACTGACGTAGCCGACGGCGAACGCCAAGTCCGATCGCGTGTGGACATGGTAGCGAAGGCTGCCCACAATGCGCCGGTACTGCGTCGCGTCCACCTCCTCCTCCGTACTCTCCCGGCTCAGCCTCAGCCTCTCCTCCATAGGAGTGTGGGCTGGGTTGCAGCCGGTGAGACCGCCAAGCTCCACAATGCGCTTGGCGTAGGCAGTCTGGCGAAGAGAGGTGCCGGAGCTGTCCTGGTGGACGTGGGCCATGAACAGAGCTAGTTGCTGCTCCTCTGCCTGCGCGACGTGGGCCTGGGCGCGTCGTGGCTGTCTGCAGTCCCTGGCCCAATGGCCAGCACGGCCACAGTTGTGGCAGGCGTCATCTTGTGCCGGCTTGGGCTTCTTGGCGGTGCCGCCCTGGGCACCTCCGCGGGCGCCGCCCTCGGCACGCCCTTGCGCCCCGGCCTGGGCGCCTTTGCGTGGCTTGCCGCGCTTGCCACGCTTGTGGCCGGTTGTTGCGGAAGAAGGCTCCCCCTTCTTGTCACCTTGGCCGGCAGCCCACTGTTCCCGGGTGAGAAGGAGCTTCCCACCAACGGTGGCAGGCCCCGAGAAGAGTTGTGGCTCATCACCGTCGACGATCTTGAGGCGACCTATCGCCTCTTCGATCGACATCGTGGAGAGGTCTAGCAGGGACTCGATTGAGCGAGCTATCAGCCTGTACTTCTCGGGGATGCAGCGGAAGAGCTTCTCGACAGCTCTCTCCTCGCTGTAGGTGTCGTCGCCAAACTGCACCAACTTCTGCAACAGAGTGTTGAGACGGAGAGCAAAATCATCGACGTCCTCACCTGGCTTGAAGGCCAGGTTCTCCCATTCCTTGCGAAGTGCCTGCAATGTGGACTTGCGGGCGCGGTCGCTGCCGATGCGTGATGCAGCAATGGCGTCCCAAGCCTCCTTGGAAGTCCGCTTGCTGGTAAGCGAGAACTGCATCTTGGGCGGGACTGCAGCGATGAGGGCATTCAGTGCCCGTCGATCCTGGTCGTAGTCGACGTCGCCGTACCGGACTGCCTCCCACATGTGCAGCACCTGAAGTCTCACCTTCATCACCGCAGCCCACTCAACATAGTTGATCTTGGTGAGGGTAGGCCACCCACCACCGGGGCCAACGTCCCTGGCAACACCCTGGTACCCGTGGTAGCCACGGTACCGGTCCAGGGAGAGAGAGCCACGCTGCCTACGATGGTCGTGCTCTTCCTCGACCCGTCCACCGCCGTGCCGGTTGCCCTCGTGTCCGCCACGGCCGTGCCGGTTGCTCCCTTGTCAGTCTTTAGATCCTTGCTCTAGGTGTGAGCAGGATCCTTACTCTCATCGAGAGGATAGCACACAGAGAACTCAAAGTTGAGGCAATTTTCTGGGTTTATTTCTCACACAATGCTATATCAACCTGAGGGGTTGGGGATACAAATTTATAGGCTGCTAACCAGCCAAGCATATGCTAAGATGCTAGTCTAAGATGCTGTCCTAGATACTAGTCAAGATGCTGTCCTGAGATGCTCCTAAGATGCTTGTCCTAAGATGCTAACTGTTGTCCTAAAAGCAGTCAAGGATGCTGGTTACAAAGGACACAAGGACCATATGCTGCAGTCCTACACAGACCAGCCAGCACGCAGCCAACACACAGACTTATCCATCACCCTGCACCAGCGCCGGCCCCGGCGCCCGCGTCAGCCGCTAGGAGCAGGGTGGCGGTGGCGGGGAGAGGGGAGCGGGGCGCACCGTGCGCGAAGCCCGGAGGGGGAGGTGGCCGGGCCGCGCCAGCACCCGCGCCCGACGGGAAGGAAGAGCCCGCGGCGGCGCTGGGGTGGCCAGCGGCGGCGCGCGCGTTGGGTGGGCTGAGGGCGGCAGCGGCAGTCATCTGGGCCCAAGATTGGGAGGCGGGGAGAGGGGGGAAGTGGTAAAAGTAGGTGGGGGGAGGGGGAGGAGGAGGTGGCCAGCCGGTCATCGTTGCTCGCTCCAGGATATCAAGAGGACATGGCTGCTCCGGTGACGGCGGCGCGCCGGCGAGCAGGTGCCTGGTAGCGTGGCGGCAGGGGAGGGGAGGGGAGGAAAGAACCTAGCTGGATACCATGTTGAAATCACTAGATTGATTCCTGGCTAACCCTAGAAGGGTAGCAATATAGGTTGCATACATGGGCCTAAACTCATACTCCAACAGTATTGATGTTCTTATGCTAGCTTATTTGTTCAGCGGCTTTCAACGACTGTAAAAATGGTTAGCAAAGATGTTCTCAAGGACCATTTGGTACTTGTGGCAAACAGCATGACGTGCACTGGAAGTTTGATTGGGTTCAACATTGCTGGCTACAAGGCAACTTTCCGTTCGTTAAAAGTTCAAGTGCCTTTCACCGAGTCCACTTTGTTTGTAAGTTTCTACTTGAAATATTGTGTCCATAGTTTCTTACTTGTCATTGGTGCTTTGTACTCAAATAACATATTCTGTTTTTGTAGACCCCTATGAAATGCTTTGAGAAGGCTGCAGAAAAATGCGACTCTGATTCATTGGGATGTGTGGTCTCATCATCCTCATGGGGCAAGCATGCAGCAGTTGGTACTGGGTCATCTTTCCAAATTCTCTGGAATGAAAATCAGGTATGCTTATCTTATCAACCAGAGCTTATTGCTTATGTATCACTATATCAGTAGCAAATGTTGAGCCTATCTTATCAGTCCAGACCATTTTTGGTGTCACCAGAAAAATCTTCTTTTGGTTGATATGATCTAACCATATGGTTTTTTCACTAAAATTGTTAATTTCTTTGTTGCAGCTGAAAAGCAACAAGGAGTATGGTGATGGGCTGTATGATTTCTTAGCGTTGGTCAGAACCGACCAAGAAAAGACAGGGTACACTTTCTTGGATGACATTGACTATCTTGTAGAAGAAAATGCAGATGACATGTGCTTATCTCCTGAGCCTGATGGGACCCTTGCTAAGCCCACCTTTGAGGATAATTTCGAAGAGCAAAATAATCAGAAAGGCAGCTCATGGGAAAATGGCACAACAATGAACTCATGTTGGGAACAAAATGCTAGTGCTGCGAATGATTCTGGTGACTGGGGAGGCTGGGGTAGTGGAGATGGAGCTGCTGCAAAGCGAGCAGATCAAGATAAATCATGGGAAGTGCAGGCTAAGGTGCAGGAGAATTCCACTGATTGGGGAGGCTGGAGTAATGGAGGTGGAGCTGCTGCAAAGCCAGCAGATCAAGATAATTCATGGG
>CM041645.1:507392-527214 GCA_023333625.1 Bothriochloa decipiens | reverse complement strand
AAAGCTGGTAGTACAAATCATTTAACTCCTTCTCAAGCTTTGACACGGTAGTCTCCAAGGAGGCGATGCTAATCAGTAGCTCCTGTGCCTGCAGGACAAACGGTTGAAGGAGCATGGTCACTGGATGCGTTAGCTGGCTAGGATATGATATCACATCGAATAAGCACAAGGAAACATGTGAAATTTCATCGTCAGAGTTATGCAAGCCCACACCCTGTTTGGAAGCTTCATAGAAGACTTCAATATGAGTGCAGCATTTTGTGTAACGGCATCTGCCAACGCCAGATGCAGATCGACCTCTTCTTCAAGCTGCCTCTGCAATTTCTTGACCTGCACAATTTTCAAAGGATTAGTAAATCACATCAGGTGACACCATTACAGCATAGCGAGATACAAATCACAGGGCCAAAGAGGATCACCCACCTCCTGCTCGAGCTGCGACCTGTACTGCCGCATCCTGTGGCTATCTTCCCTCTTCCCACCACCATTGCTCTTACCTATCCCATCCTACAAAGGAGTAAACCAAGAAAACAATCACTGCCACATTATTTCGCTGGAAGAAACCAAATCCAAGAACCAATAAGCAACAAGATTGTTGGTTGACTGAACAGACTGGTAATCAATGGGAAGTAGGGACAAGGGAGGTTAGGGACAGTTCATCCAGGTCCCCCCATGTCCCATGAAGTGCGCAGGGGAGGGGAGCACACAGTAGGGCCGAAGCCGACAGTGCCCTCCGCACCACGGCACGCGCTCGCGAAAGGACACCAACTTTGCTACGCTTGCCGTTAAATTCTCACTTTTTTCCACCGAAAAAAAATTAAGTTTCAACTTTTTCTCAATAATGTCGTACCGAATTCAGACAACAAAAAATGTGTGAATTCTGTGTAGCGCTAATGGGAGGAAGAAGCAAGTCAACCGAGAGCGAGCTTACCCCGGAGCAACTGGCCTCCGGTGCCGGCGCCGGCGCCGGCGCGTCGCCGTCCCCGGTCGCCAGATGTGCCGAGCGCTGCAGCAAGCGCGCCGAGCCGGCCGATCTCCGCCCGCCGCCGCCGGCGGCAGCCACCTTCTGGATCAAGCCGCCCCTGGAACTGGAACCCGCGCAGAAGCATGGCATTCGCACGGCCCAAGAAAGATTCAGCAAGACGAACAAGACAGCAAACGAATCAGACCAAGGAGAGTCCCACTCACACTGGGGCAGCCGCCACGTGGTCGCCGTCGCCCGCGGCGGCGGCGGCGGCGGCGGGCGAGATGGCGTCCTCGGCGCGCGCGCACGTCATGGGAGCCAAGGCGGCGCGGGAGCTAGCGCCAGTCAGGCGAGGCGAGGCCCTCCGGGTGGAAGCGGAGGCAATGCGCCTCCCCGGCGGCTCGGCCCCTCGATCGGCAGCTCAAGAAATCGGGGGGCGGGACAGAATACAAAATTGACGGCTCAACCGGAAGTGCCTGGTCCCTGCCGCGGCGTTGAATTTGGAAAGGGAGACGAGGGCAATGACAAGGGCGTGGTGGCGCGCGGCGGCTTTTATGCTCACGGCGTGCGTGCGGGTTGGGGAGTAGTCGCTGCCACTGCGTGGCGATGGAGGATTGGAGGGGGAGGGGAAGGGGAGGTTGTACGAGGGAGAGCAGCGGGGGGCGAGTAGGCTGGTGAGTGAAGCTGGCGACTGGATCCTGCTGGTGAGTGGTGACGACGGCTGCTCCTTCCTAAACTGACAAGGACAGCAAACAACAACGAACAATGCAAACGAAACTGACAAATGGGCCCTCCATCCGAAAATGCAATAAAAAACTTAAGTTTATTTATCTTCTAAAGTCAAACTATGTTAAGCTACAAATTTAGCTATTGTTTGGTTTGCTACCAAAACTTTTCTTACATTTGGCTAGCCAAATCTTCGACATGACACATTTTGACCCTAAACCAATCAAACTTTTCTTACATTTGGCTAGCCAAATCTTTGACATGACAAATTTTGACCATAAACCAATCAGAACTTTAAATGAACTTATAAAATATAACAAAAATATCTACAACATCACATCATTATTAGGTATGTCAAGTGTAGTTTTATAATTTATCTCTTTGATGTGATAATGTCGTTTGTTGCAACTTTTCTCTATAAGTTTAATCATATTTTGGATAGTTAATTTAGAACAAATTTAAATCGATTATATTTCATAACGAAGGGGAGTGCCATATAAGAATGTCACGACTAACTCAATAATGGTTACATAATGATTCTTATACTGGGTAATAAGGCAGCGTTTGTTGCTTAATCATACTGTAAGTGTTGCTTTGATTCTTCATTCCATTAAAAAAATACATAAATTAGCATCACATTATCATGCTACTCCCTCATCCAAAAAAACAATTCTAAATTTTAAACAAGTTAAATTTTCTTAAGTTTGACCAGATCTATAAAAATAGTAACAATATTTACATATATAAATAGGTTTACTATGAAAAATATTTTTCATAATTAATCTAATGATACTTAATTATTTGATATTATAGATATTTGTATTTTTGTATAGATTTGGTCAAACTTGAAATTTTTTGATTACCTGAGAGTATAATTACTTTATAGAAAAATGTTTTTCTATACCATACATCTTTCTCTATTAGTTTTAGTACGCTTTATGAAAAGTGTTAGTTAAAGTGTAATTTTGAGGACCACGTTGATGTCTCTAACCACCTACCTTTGCAACAAGATGAAATATGCTTATATAGGTGACAAGAAAGACAAATCGGTCTATAACAGACATGATAGGACTTATATAAATATCGTGAAAGGCACCTATAATAAACAACACATGATCTACGGTAGCTGATAATCATGACACAAGGTCACAAGTAATGATATTTTGTTTTGTTTGTGACCTGTTCAAGAGAGGTAGAGATAGACCCTCCTATAGACAGACTCGATCAAACACGGTAAAACACACCGGCCTATGTGAGATGCTTATCCTCGACATCTTTTCACTTGCAACTATCTCGATTATGTCCTCTAGAACATTTTGCAAATCACCAAGTCACAAGTTTTCTAAGTTGATTCTGTGTACGCCAAATTTCAGGTAAGAGTTTAAAAAAATCTTTTTGTATGAGGTTCAGTAATGGTCTTGGTCATTTTCGCATGAGTTACAATATCTGGAGGCTTTGTTATCCCCGAAATGTTGAGTCGATCTTTTTTTCAACGTCATAATCCTTATATTAATTAAAATTTTACCTACCAACTTATGAACTCACCATTAAATATATTTGCAAAATATTCACAACACATGAATTCCCAAATGCTTATATATGTCATCCTTTTGCACACTGCCACTGCCAGCACGCTGGACAAAAAGAGGAACGTGGATCAAAATTCAAAGCAGAAGAAAAACGACTGGATGGATCGAAAAGAAAGAGAGAAAAAAAAAAGACGATTCGTGAAGCTCCTCGTCAAGCACTGGAGCCGACGAGCCGTTGAGCGGGAGCTTTCCGGCCGAGCTGACCGCAGCTCGCGAGAACGACAAATTTCCCAGCGTTCGCACGAGATCGGCTCGAGCTGGAACCTATAAGGCTGGGCTCGCTTGACCTCGGCTCGTTGGACAGGGCTGACCGAGTGGATAACCTTCCTTAGCTGCTCGTTGCTCTCCCACTGGCCAGTGGCCACTGCTCTCGTCGTCTCGCCTGCTGGAATCCGCTGAGGCTCCCTCCCATCCCAGCCGCAGTTGCTGCAACAAGTTCGAGGTGACCTTCTTCATCACTCGGTCACTCCTCAGCACCCGTGTTCATCATCTTCTGCGTCCTTGCAAGAATCTCATGTGAGGTCTCGCGGCGACTCTTACTCACGCGGTTTCAGTTCGCCCAGGCCGCCGGCGCCCAGCGACTAGCTGATTCTACTGCACGCGGCCACGCGTCATGCCTACGATGGCGGCGCCGGCGGTGCCTGCTCCAAGCTCGCTCCGAATTTCGCGCCAGGGGATGATCGGGGGAGGTCCGCATTGTGCATCTTTTCTTTTTGGATTTGGACTCAGTTTAATGTATGAACTGTCTTTCAGTCTTTGCTGCTTAGAACTGAACGCAACAGCTCGTGTTGTTCAATGTAGGACAAGGCTGGGGAGGACGGTGCCGCTACGGTTCACGGCCTCAGAGGGCTACCCGCGGCGCCACTGTCTCTGCCAGAGCTTCCATGGTAAGACACGCCTATGTGCTTGGGTGCGGTTCTGAGCCTGTGTGCGAATGAGCTTGAACTTGCAGGTTCGATTTGGACCTAGCTTGAATTTAAGGCAGGAAATTCATTTGCCTCTAAATACAACTGAACCTGAATTCAAGCTAGTTCTGCTACAAAACATAGTTCTGACAGACTCTGAATTCTGATGATCGGATTTGAAGTGTTAAAGCTGAAGAGGCTTGTAGTTTGTAGGTTACAAAAATTACTTGAACTAGTCCTACGGTTTGTTCACCATTTTTAAGCTGTAATAGTCAGGGAATCTGAAACCAGCTAACAAAAGATTGCTTGTTTAAATTTCTCTGCAGAACATAACATGCTGTGCAAACCAGACACAAACGGCGCAACGCAAATCGTATTCAGGGCCTACCTCTCCACCATCAGGTTCAGTTAAAGGTAATGAAAGCAGCCACCTGCACAGCCTTGTGCAATATGTTCACCCAATCGCACTACCATCCTTGCAGAAGCAGAACTGAACTCCAGAGTACAGCAAGTTGGGCTGGCAATGGCTCACCAGTCATAACTTTTCATTCCTTTAATTGATGATGGTCACTCATTGCAGAGAAGGTGAAGCCGAGGCTTGATGATGGAGGTGTTGGGTTTCCACCATTCCGGTTCGGTGGAGGAGGAGGCGGTGGTGGCGGCGGTGGCAGCAGCTCTTCCGGTGGCTTCATCCTCTTTGTGATTGTCTTGCTTCTGGATTACCTGAAGGAGTTCGAGAGGAACCTGCAGAATGGGTCACGGAGGGGTAGTGAGTATGACGATGGGTTTGCACCACAGTAGATTTCTCTCTAAATGGTTTGGAAAAGAACATAGAAGAGCATGTTTTGCAGAGACACTTTGGTGTTTGTTGGTGTAATCCTTTTCCTAGGTAATGTCGAAAGACTGAAGTTTTCTTGAGGAATGATAGTGAGAAGCAGAAATTTTAGCCATTTGACTGAAGGTGTGTAATGTTGAGATCAAACAACAAGAGCTATTGACACCTGAAACTTCAAAGGAACTCCTTAAGCACGTTCCTAGGAAAGCCATTTCCCTGTACCAAATCTGAATTAGCTGCGCTCCAAGCTCGAGTATACATTTCATTAAAAAAAAATGTGAGGGTACCCACCCACTCTTATGACAAATGGATTTTTGGTTGATGATGGAGTAATTAATGGCCTGATATGGTAAGATGTTAACAGGAGATAGAGAAAGAGCGGGTACTGACAATTGATGGCTAAAGATTGAACTATGTGATATGTTTTCTTTAACGTACAAAGTGTCCGGGTTCCTATTTTTATCTCATGGCGAATGAATAAGTTCTCATGGCAGAAGAATTTCTAGCTACCAACGGTCAATCAACCTATAAAATATTAACAAGACCTAGAGGACGAGCAAGTCCATGCTAATGGCATCTCGTTGTGATGTGATGCAGGATATATATGATTTTAAACTTTTCAATGAAATGCGTTCTAAGCGCCTTCTAAAAAAAAGAACCTAGAGGTTATGAACTCCATTTTTTGCAAAATCAAGTTTATGAACTTTTACAAAGAAGGTTGAGTACTAGAGGTTTCTTAGAGCAAGGATATAGATCCTTACAGCTCATTTATCCGTCCACTCATACAGTGGTTAGCTCTTTACTATAAATATATGACCCACTTGTCTCTTACACATATTATCTTGGTTACTGTAAGCTTATGGTGTGCTTCTTTTCTCTCTCCTTCCTTCTCTGCCTCAGCATTTACCCTTATTCTAGCCCCATTATACTTGCTCTTATAAAAATGCATTTAAATCCTAATTTAGTGTCTAATGTGTAATGCTAAGTATACACAAGTCACATATGAAATACCCCCATTATTATACTTGCTCTTATAAAATGTATTTAAGTTCTAATTTAGTGTCTAATGCAAAATCCTAAGTATACAGAGGTCACATATGAAATATCATACATGTTTCCTATTCAATTGTAGCTTTAATTCATAGCATTTTTTTCAATAAACTATACCGTAAATGTACATGATAATATCAATCATCATATATACTTAGCATATCATAAACAAGTATCTATATGACCGTTCTCAGAAGATTAAGTCGCTAGGTTTTAATGTTGGCAAAAAAAATAGATTAAAAGTTATGTTTTCACAACGTTGTCATGTTGGTATTCAATACTTATAGAAGTTTATACATTTGTGCACAATTTATATTCAATGATTAGATTCTCCGTTGTATAAAATGAACTGCAACAAATTATGATATTCCAGTGAAGACATGCCAACAACAACTATTCAAGTGTATATATTTCTTATATTATATAATATGCCACATTTTGACCTTCAAAATTTGTATTGAAATATAATGAACATTAGGAGAAAAATTAAGTTTGTATTAAATATTTTATATTTATTAATTAACCACTATTAATCATGTTGATGATAACATATGGTTAAGAAATAAAGTGAAGCAATAGGTAAGCTTCAAAATTTTCTAGGAGTCAGGCTAGCCAACACTTAGTTGTTTCGAATCCCAAAAACACTTGATTTTGTCCATCGCACCTTCCTCCTCCCAACGCACTATTGCCTCCCAATGCACTTGCGCTACGGCATGATAGAGTGGTCCTATCGGAGCTCTATGGCCGTTGAGTTTCGACGAGACCATACCACGCCCGTGGTGGCCTCCTCCCTCCTCCTACCATCGTTGTGGCCATGGGCGCCCCTGCCTTGGCTCCGCTGACAGAACTCTAACGTCGCTCTCCCGTCAATATTGGTGGAGATAAAAAGGGAAGATGGAAGAATAATTGAGTGTTGCAGGACCCTTATAGCATTACTATGTAGAAAGATGGAAAATTTATTTTTTCGACAATCTAACAAAGACAACTGGACGATGAAAAATTTATTTTTCAACAATCTAACAAGGAAAACTGTTTATTAGACGAATTGAGTGTTGCAACATCCCTTGAAGAGGAATTGAATGTTTCAACACCCAAGTTTGTCATAGGATTACTGTATAGAAAGATGGAAGATTTACTTTTCTACAATTTCATGAGGACAGTTGATTATTAAGCCAATCTCGGGCATCAATGGCCTAGGATATATGACATATAATAACATCAATGAATAATAAGGTGATTTTGGTTTTGAAGAATTAATAATGGTGATCAAGATGGGCACAGAAAAATGTTTCATTCGCGGCATCAATGCTCTCGCCCCCACTATCCAGTCAGCTAGTCAGTCAGCTGGCCACGGTTCCCGACGGCGAAGACCCCCCCCCCCCCCGGGAATCAGCCGCCGTCGTTGCCGACGCCGCCCTCTTCCACCCCACCGTCTCGGCCAGGTAGGTCCATCCACCAGATCTCCCCACCAGTCAGTCGCACGCGCAACGTTCCCCGCGCCAGTCGCGCTCACTCACCTGGGCTCCACCCTTCACTTGCTCACTGCGCCTCTCCTCCTCCTTTTGTGACCGAGCAGTGCAGCGCGCCTCGGTCGTCGTCCCTTCTTCGCCTCCCTCTTTCCCCTGTCCCCTCGGCCTCTCCCCCTACTCACACGAACACAGTGACCGTCTCCTCCTTAAAGATGGCAACGGGTACATACCCGACGTACAGTAGGCATCCATACCCGTATCCACGAGTGAAATTTTACCCGTAACTACACGCAGGTAGAAAATGCTCCCATACCTGTATCTGCGCAAGTAATTTTTACCCGACAGATAACCCGTACCCGTACATATACCCGCTAAAAATCAAATCAACATGAATATATTATATTTTTTGAATCATATATTGTTAATTTTTTTAATAAAATTCAAGAATTATAATATAGAAATAGAACTACTCTAATTAATAGTATAATCATCATAGATATATCATATATGTGTATTTCGTAGTAGTTAATGAATAAAATATGTGTTGATATAAATTGCCCGCGGATACACGGGTGTGGATAGTATGTTCCCGTATCTATATCCGCGTATCCAATGGGTAGAGATTTTCACCCACAAATTTACCCACGGGCGAGAAATTATCTAGGGTTTAGGGTATACCCGTTTCTTTCTCGGGTAAAACCGATCGGTAGTCGGGTTTCGGGTACCGACTGCCATCTTTACCCCTCCTCCCCGTTGCCGCCGCCCCCCGCGCCGAGACGGGGCGAAGGCGCGTACTTACTGGTAAGGGGCGGGTTCGATCGGAGGGCCCACGGGAAGGGCCGCGCCCGTGCCCGTGCAATGCGGGTGGGGCTCCGGGTTCCGGCGATCGGGGATTGACGCGCGCGAGCCGTCCGTCCCTGGGAATGGGGTTTCTGGTGCCGCCGCGGCGGTGTGGCTTTTGCCGGTTTGCCCCCCTTTGTTTGAGGGTATTGATGGTTTTTTCTTCTTCACACTCTCGCGGGGGGATTGATTGACTTCTACGGTCCGTGGGAGCGGTGCAGCGCATGCTTTTGTCGCTGAGAGATTGATCGCCTTTGATTTCGACTCGATTTGTCTGACCGCAGCAGTGGAAACAATCGGCCCTTTCTGCTACTACAACTGCATAATCCCGGCCCGGGAGCGGCTCTCTGCCGGCAAGCGCCGTGCTTGCTCCGCCTGACCTCCCGCGCGCGTCGGGTCCAGGGAGGAGGAGGCGGGGAGATGGCGGGATCCGCGTGACGAGGCTCGCTCGCTTGATTTCCTCCGGCTTGGTTCGGCTCAGGACTCAGCAGCAGGGAGCGGGAGTTTTGTGCATCCGGCGAGGTCAGTTGTGCTCATAATCTCCTGCATTTCTGCTTGACTTGGCAAAAAGCGATTTGGTGTGTTCAGTAGTCGTCTTGTTGTTTGAACGACAGTAAAGTGCCATTCTTTGTGAAGTTTTGGTGTTGGATTAATGAGTCCTATCAAAATGTCCCCAGTCTCTGGGGGTTTCGTTAAGCAGTATTTGTTCTTGGGGCAATTGCTGTCGCCATAGGCTAAGCACATCTGTAGATTGTCACCTATGAGTAAAAGTGTAAGGGGTTGTGCAATGCTGGGCGCTTGTGGACTGTTACAGGTTGTTGGGCTGGTTTTCTGCCAATGTGTAGTCCAGCATGGACCAAGTTGAGCGCTTGAGGATGGAAGCGGCACTACTTGAACCAGCTTTTGCGCGATCCTGTGGAGTCTGGTGCTCTTAACCGCTGCATGAAACACTCTAAACGTAGACTACTGATCCTGTTAAGGGCCGCTAAAATATCTTTTCCATTGTAAATTAAGATTATTGATATGGTATTTCTCTCTCTCTCTCTCCCCCCCTTTAACTACTCTATAAATGCCTATGCATTGAAAAGGCCCTAAAACTTCCAAAATAACTGAATAATGTAAAACAAGCCATACTGATGGGACCCTGTTTCCTAGCGGGCTTTCCTACTTTACGATCCTTTATCAACAGGTCTCTAGACTCGTGACACACTGGGTTTTGTTGGATGTGCCTTGTTGGTATTGGTTTATCTTGGTGGTCAACAGCTATTTGTGTGTATACATATGCATGCTCAGTCCGTGGTTGCTTGCCTATTTGTTTTTTCCATGACTGTGATTTGTGACTTTTCTTAGTACACTGTTATTGTGGATTTTAGGTAACGTATACTTACTGATATGGTTAGACCTGTGGATAGATTACGGAGTAGTAACAGCAGAGATAGACTGGACTCACCCTCTGAAGAGGCTCTTACCTTTTGTGTTTATTTCTGCTTAAACCAAATGAACCTGCCATACTCTGTTATATACAGTCAGCCGTTACAAAGTTGATTAACAAATTGCTATTTCTTCTCAACTTAAGCAATAAGCTCAAACAAACTTGAACAAGCTCTCAACTAGGATAAGCTTAGCCACTGGTGGGCGCCTGCTGTTGCTTCTTGCGACATGAGTAGATCTTGTTGATGATGTTGTTGTCCACAACATTTAAATTATCTATGATAGTTGTTGTTGCGTAGCATAAGCTCCGAAAGACCTGGCAAATCACTTTGTAAACATGACTACATTAACTTGAAAAGACGTGATGTGATTGATACTTGACGTCCATATCAAGTCCATTGAAATCAAATTTAGCGTCTTGTTACAAGCCCTCCTGTTTAGCAAACACCAATTTCAGTACTCTTACATCTCATGTGAATCTGGCATGCATTAATTTTTCCTTTACATTTTAATCCCTCATATTCTTGTCCTCTAAAATAGCCAGCTGGTTGTTTGTCTGTCTTTCTTTCACCCTATTTCGTGAAGTTGCCTCATTCTCTTGCATAACTGAGTAACCTTAATCGCTGTTTTCTTCTAAAAGATAGCTTCGGTATTACATGGAAGCCTGTGACTGAAAGTCTAGCATACTCATTTGGTTTTGGCATCTCACAGGACATTCCTGATAGCAGTCTTGATAAACAGGCCGTTGATGTCAATAAATTTTCTTGGTTTTGGAGCAAAAAATCTTGCACCATTGAATTTACTCCATTGCATGCATATGCTACATAGATAGGTTAGTTATGAGTATTTTTTCTGTTTACACTTTATGTGTTCCTCTGAAAATTGTTTGGAGAATGTTAGTTGTGAGTTAATACTTTATTTTCAATTTAAGGCTTTAGGGTACTCATATGACTCTTTGTAAGCAGAGGATGCATCCATACTTTGAATATGGTAAACATCACTTATGTGCTTATGCGTTCTTGCTTGTTGGGTATCATTTTCCTTTGTCTTTGTTCTTAATTGTTTACCCTCATGTATGCAGTACTAAATCATATGCATGACATTATTTAAGTTAGCAGATGAGCTTTAAGAGTCACAATCTTCAGACTGCCAGTTGCCAACATGGTTGGCCAGCACTTTTTTTTCTGTACCTGCTCCTCATCCCTGGGGAGGATTATGGGGGTGATGGGTTTTGCACGGGAAGTGTCTGTGTGGTGAGCGACGAGGGAGCTCGTGCCTAGGAGCAAGGATCTGGGAGCAGCGCGAGGTTGCCAAACAATGGAAAATAAGGGGAGTACAACGGATGGTGGTTTGAAAAAGAGGGCACAAAGATCTTTTCACTTAATTTGGATTGCCAAACACTATGTACTGTAGATTTTTGAGACTGCAGATTATCTGAAAACTCAGATTAGATTTTAATTATTTCTTATATAAGTGGTTCAAAACAGACTGTTAGTTTGTCATTTGTTGGTATTCTTGCTACCTTTTTCTTTCTTGTGAACTATGTACCTGACACCTTTTCTCCATTGTTGGTTGCAGAGAAATGGAGAAGGATCACTCGGCGATACTAGTCTCTGAAGGTTCTATTAAAAACATCAAACTTAGCCTCTCTACTGCAGAGGAGATAGTAAGTTCTACAAATCTGATGCTTTTACCATTAATTCTAGCATGCTGGGATGCTTTTTCTCCAAGGATGACTTAAATGTTTTTGTTTTGTTTCTGAAGTGCACCTACTCGGTAAACGAGTGTCCAGTGACCCATCCTAGCCAGCTTGGAAATCCATTCCTTGGGTTGCCCCTTGAAGCTGGGAAATGTGAATCATGTGGTGCGTCTGAAAATAACAAATGCGAAGGTACACACTGGTTTTTGTTTGCAACACTTTCATACATTGTGCTCTAGAGAGTGACTAAGCGAGGATACCTTTTTCCTTCGTAACAATTAAGTTTCTCTGCTTATGTAGGGCATTTTGGGTATGTTGAGCTACCTGTACCTATATACCATCCATGTCATGTCAGTGAACTGAGACAACTATTGAGCTTGATATGTCTGAAGTGCCTTCGAATCAAGAAAGGGAAGGTACTTGTAAACCAGAACTGCATAACCTTACTTCGTTGTTTTCCTATACTGGTTTTCCTGATTTGTTTGAATCTTATGTGTTTTTACTGATGCTTCACCTTGGGTTACTATTTATGAAATCTTTTTTACCTTTGCAGGTGAAACAAAGTAATGGAAAAGGAAATGTGTCAGCAACATTGTGCTCTTATTGCCGGGTATACGCCAGCATTCTTATTTTATCTTTTGTCTTGAAGTAAGAGTAAATATATACATTGGACTAGTTACTGGTATACGTAGGGATATGGAAGTAAATACCTAAGCTAAAATAAAGTATACCAGTGTTTCAAACTCAACCACCTCCCTCTGTGGTCTGAATGATTCATGAGTTGGTATTATTCAAGAGAATGAAGACGTAACTGGATATACTGAGTCAGTGCTTTAGGGAGGTGCATTCACACTGAAATTTATTAAAAATGCAGCCAATCTTGTAATATATCCTTCATAAGTGACTTCAGTATAGCTGACAAATATAGCATTATCATTGAAGTCGGTCAAACCTGTGTTGGCTGGATGAGTGTCCACTCATGTTTCCTGGTCATCACACAACTTGTTGTTTATAGGATATTCCCGCTCTGTCTGTGAAGGAAGTGAAGGCATCAGATGGTGCAATTCGTTTAGAGTTGAGAGCACCTCATAAGAGACACATGACAGAACATTCATGGAACTTTCTTGATAAATATGGATTTCATCATGGTGGATGTTCTCAACATAGGACACTGCTTGCAGAAGAGGTGATATTTTCATGAGTCATGAGTTATGTTTTCAAGAGATTTGTTTTCGTAGCTTCGATGAATTCCAGGTTGTTTGAATAACCCACTGATTCAATCATTCCTTCATTATTTATTAGGCTCTGAATATATTGAAGAAGGTTCCTGATGATACTAGGAGAAAGCTAGCTCAACGGGGATTTATTGTTCAGACTGGTTATGTGATGAAGTACCTTCCAGTACCTCCGAACTGTCTGTATATTCCAGAATTCTCTGATGGGCAGAGCATCATGTCATATGTGAGTTTTCTAGTACACATATCTTGTAGTTTCTTCTTCTACTTCTTGTTGAGTCCTATCTGATATCCTGATTTACTTGCTTCTCATACCAGGACATTTCAATATCTTTGTTGAAGAAAGTTCTTCAGAAGATAGAACAGATTAAAAGAGCAAGATCTGGTTCCCCAAACTTTGAAGGACATGATGCTGAATCATGCGATTTGCAGCTTGCGATTGGCCAGTACATCCGTCTAAGGGGAACTACAAGGGTATGTGGAAAACTAGATACTTTAAACCTGTTTACGTGGTGCATGGAAAACAGTTACAATTTGTTCATAACCACCAGAATTACAGAAGCCCTGCACCTTTGAAGTACCTTTTTGTGCTTTGATCTGTTCTATAGTGCACACTGACATTTATTGCTGATCAACCTTTTTATTTCTAACTGAGTTGTTTTTTTGTATTCTCCATGATAATTTTTGTATCTTATTTTAAGGGCCCTCAAGACAACACCAAGCGGTTTACTGTTGGCAGTGCTGATTCGGCTGCATTGTCAACAAAACAGTGGTTAGAAAAGATGCGGACACTGTTTATCAGCAAAGGGTCAGGTTTTTCATCTCGCAGCGTTCTGACAGGCGACCCATATATTGGGCTAGGTGTAGTAGGGCTTCCTTCTGAAGTTGCAAAGAGGATGACCTTTGAAGAGCAGGTCACTGACATTAATATTAACAGATTACAGGAGGTGGTAGACAAGGGACTCTGCTTGACTTACAGAGATGGTCAAACAACCTATGCCATCACCGTTGGATCGAAAGGCCACACAACCCTTAAGGTTGGTCAGACTATCAGTCGGAGAATAGTTGATGGGGATGTTGTGTTTCTTAATAGGCCACCCAGCACACATAAACATTCACTTCAAGCTTTCCATGCATATGTGCATGATGACCACACAGTAAAAATCAACCCTCTTATGTGTGGTCCCTTTTCTGCTGACTTCGATGGTGATTGTGTGCATATATATTATCCTCAATCACTTGCTGCAAAAGCTGAAGCCCTGGAGCTTTTCAGCGTTAAAAAACAACTGATTAGTTCCCACAGTGGGAAGGTTAACATCCAGCTAGGCAATGACTCGTTGGTAGCCATGAAGGCCATGTGTCACAGAACGGTGTTACACAAGGAAATAGCAAACCAGCTGGCAATGTTTGTGCCATTTTCACTTCTGGCCCCTGCTGTAATGAAGCCAATTCCTTCTTGGACAATCACACAGATAGTGCAAGGTGCATTACCAGCTAAACTGACGTGCCAAGGGGACACACACTTGGTTAGGGACAGCACAATCATAAAGCTGGATCTTGACAAAGAATCTGTTCATGACTCATTCCCAGATTTGGTGTCCTCCATCCTTCGTGAGAAGGGTCCAGGAGAGGCTCTGCAATTTCTGAATGTGCTGGAGCCATTGTTGATGGAGTTTTTATTTCTCGACGGTCTGAGTATAAGCCTGCGGGATTTCAATGTTCCCAAGGCTCTATTGGAGGAGGCACAAAAGCACATTCAGAACCAGTCCCTTATTCTTGAACAGTCAAGGTGTTCTACAAGTCAATCCGTAGAATTACGAGTCGAAAACAATTTGAAAAATGTCAAACAACAGATCTCAGAATACATTGGGAAATTCTCTGACCTTGGGTTGCTCATTGATCCTAAGAAGGAAGCGTCAATGTCAAAAGTAGTTCAACAAGTTGGTTTTGTTGGCTTGCAACTTTATCGTGAAGGAAAGTTGTACTCAAGGCGCTTGGTAGAGGACTGCTTCTCAAACTTTATCAATAAACACTCAGCCATTGGAGATGAGTATCCACCAGAAGCCTACGGGCTTGTGCAAAGTTCGTATTTTCACGGTCTAAATCCTTACGAGGAGCTGGTACATGCTATATCCACTAGAGAAACTATGATCCGCTCCTCTAGAGGGCTGTCAGAACCTGGAACTTTGTTCAAGAATTTAATGGCCATCTTGAGGGATGTAGTTATATGTTATGATGGAACTGTGAGAAACATTTGTAACAATTCCATCATTCAACTTAAGTATTGGGAAGATGATGAAACTGATTCTTCAAGTGATGTACCTCCTGGTGAACCTGTGGGTGTCTTAGCTGCCACAGCTATCTCAAACCCTGCATACAAGGCTGTCTTGGATTCCTCCCAAAGTAACAATGCTTCATGGGAGTCAATGAAGGTAGGATCGATCTAAATAGTTATTGGCATTTAATCAAGGGGCCTCGTTGTTACTGCTTGACACATTCATTTTATTAATACCATAACAGGAAATTCTTCAGACAAAGACTTCCTATAAAAACGACGTGAAAGATCGCAAAGTTGTCCTGTTTCTGAATGACTGCTCTTGTGCTAAGAAGTTCTGCAAGGAGAGGGCTGCACTTGCAGTACAAAGCTGTCTTAAGAGAATCACACTTGGGGATTGTGCTACTGATATCTGCATTGAGTAAGTTACCATAAATGAAGTCCTTAAGTATCATTGCCACCTTGCCCCCTTCTTTTTGTGGATTGCTCTGAGATCCCATCTTATGGCTAGTAAAAGCCAGTTAACCAGTTTTTCTCTAGATGAACTCCGATTCTCCTTCTGTTTGATCGTTTAATGATCATATCCTTGTCCCTTTGAATTATATGCTTATTTTCCATGTTGGAGTAAGCAGCATTTTTGAGCTTCCTTAGTCCTCTGATTTCCTGGACAGATCGGTTTAGCACTTGGTTGTTTACATATGCAATTGGGTCAGACATGCCTTACTGAAGTAGCAGTTGTTTTGAGAAAGCTTAGCAAGTGTTCTAATGAAAGTGGTTAAATGCATGGTCTGACCATTCTTAAAGTGAGAATAGATGCAGGATGCTTTTGTGCTTATCTCCTTGGGGTTAACCACAAATATGTTGTTTGCACTTTCAGGCATCAGAAGGAAATAAATTTAGATGGAACGTCTGAAGCTTCCCCAACTCTTGTAGGCCATATTCACCTGGACAAGGTATAATGCTGTATGATTTATACTGTTTTTTTTGTTTGCATAAACTGTTTCTGTAAAAAATATATGTATAACTTTTTTGCAGGGGCATTTAGAAAGGATAAACATTAGTACCCAAGACATTCTTCAAAAATGCCAAGATGTTTCTGGGAGATATGGAAAAAAGAAAGGACAACTTTGCCACCTCTTAAAAAAAATTACTTTTGCTACTTGGTAAATTTTCTTAGCTTCCTACTATAATCCTGGTAGCTTTCATTTATTCAACCCTAGATATCACATACATGATTTGTTTAGATATGCCTCTGGTTATAGTGTTAGTACCAGCCTACTATGCTATGGATGTCGGCGATGCTGCACAGCTGCAGTATTACCAAATTTTGTCAGATTAATCTTGTGGGCAAACTTTTTAGTGCTTGAAACTCATTGGAGGTAGTCAAGAGTCCTGAGTTGGAGGCCTAGCATTGGGGGAGGGAGGGAGGGGAGATGTTCTTGATGAGAGGTGCGATCAGTGATCCTACTTCAGATTTGTTACTATGTCCCACATGGAGGCCTAAATTAAATTTTTCGGTGTTGTAGAATGGACATATAATCAAGCTAGAATGGTATGCTCTTGTAGTACATGACATCAAAAATAATTTCAGGGCTTCAGGCTGCCTTGAAAACTAGAGCCATCTCATTTTTGGAGAAGCCAACAAAGAAGATCAAAACTCCAATGGATTTGCTAGACTTCAGCTGACATGACAGAAAGGGAAAGTTATAGTGTGATAAAATAGCAACATAGTGTTAGCAGCATGAAAATTGGGCATTTCCTTTTCTCTCTTAGTTCGGTGTGAGTTTGTTTATTCTTTAGCATTCCAAGTGCATTTTAACAGCTTAAGTTATGCTTAAATTGTAAAGGAATCATCTTTTGCTAGTTGCATTATATGTTTATTAATGTATTTGCTTCCTAGTACGTTTAATGAGTGGGTTTGATGCTTTTTGTATCAAAGAGTTAATACTAAAGGAGGAACTATTAGTTAATGTACGGTCAGGGTTTTTCTCTGGGGACATGCTCATTGAGAATCAATATATTATTATGTCTATAAGTATTTCTGTCTTTTCATTGTGACCTTTTTATGACTCATTGCTGCTTCTAAAAGGTTTCAATTTAATCCTTTGCAGTGATTGTTCATTCACTCAGATGCCAATCGATGGAAAGCTACATGAGGTTCCATGTGTGAAGTTCTCTTTCTCAGATGACAACACTGTATTATCTGAGTCTGTTGAGAGAGCGGTGAATGTGATAGCTGATTCTGTCTGCTCAGTGCTTTTAGATATTATTATTAAAGGTATAGTGAGTTGTACCAACTAAGTTTCTTCCTTTATAATTTCATTTACTGGATAGCTTCAAATTTCACATTCATACAACTAAAAGTTTACTGTTCCTATTTTATTGAGAGGACTACTGCGGGCCTAATTTTTATTTCACAATAATGGCTCATATGTAGAGCAGAGAGGTTGTACAGTGGATGCCTGTGAAGGCAAGACATTAAGCTTATCTTGGTTGAACTGATCATTCCCAATGGACCATGGTTCTTTATTTCTACTGATGTGGATCATTGGTGGGACATCAGCTTGGTATCTTCATAAAAAACTATTTTGGCTGAAGGGAAATTGTTTCCAATAGATAGGCTCTTTATTTCTAGTCCCATGGCCCCCATTTCTAGCGTTTAGAACTTTGGCTTTTATCCTGAGTCCCAGTTCATGGTTATGACTTATGGGGTATACAGGCACAGAAGGCAGAATCGACAAACTAGGCAGATTTGTCTAGAGTGTTATGTAGCAGAAACACATGTTTTTTCTTGTCAGAACGTAGTACTATGAGTTCTGAACTCAGCAGAACCTTTGTCTTCTGATGCTTACTCCGTATTTATCAACTCAGATACACTGAACATACTTCAGTATTCTTATGAGATGTATATGCACCCATCTACAAAATAGATGTTTTCCATTTTGCTGATATAATAGTCAACCTTTCTCTATATTAAAACTAATATAGTGAATGTGGATGATACACATTTGGACTTATAAGATCACAATATTTACTTCATGGCACCTTTGGGTTTAATTTAACAAGGAAATATTACATTCACTATCTGCAGTTGAGCTCATACATGTTCTTTTGTCAACTCATTGAGCCTAAATTCACCATTAGGTGTTCCCTAATGAAGGGAATTAGCCTTCATCTTAATGGTTTGGTGTTCATTTGTTCTGCAGGTGATCCTCGAATTCAAGTGGCAAAAGTTATCTGGGTTGAATCAGATGCAAACTCTTGGGTAAAAAACACGCAGAAGGTATCAAAGGGTGAGCCGGCATTAGAAATCATTGTTGAGAAAGATGGTGCTGTAAGCAATGGTGATGCCTGGAGAACAACAATTGATGCCTGCTTACCTGTACTTAACCTCATTGACACACGGAGGTCTATTCCGTATGGCATTCAGCAAATGAGGGAACTTATTGGCATCTCATGTGCCTTCGATCAAGTTGTGCAGGTTTGTCAACCAAGCATGTTTTAATAGTTAAGTAAGCAATTTTAACTGCAGCACACCACATGGACATTTATTCCCACCAAGGACTTCTGGGGATTGGTAGATCTTGCCTTGTTTAGGATCAGTGTCTATTCTAGTTTGATTGGGTCAATTAGATATTCTGAGGTGTGTTGTGACTCAGCATTTTATTTTGCATCCACTTGGCTCGTGCTGTATAATACTTATTACAGTGTGAGTGCTTTTTTTATTCATCTTGCATCGTTTGTATTGAGGTTCTTATGCTAGCTTATTTGTTCAGCGGCTTGCAACGACTGTAAAAATGGTTAACAAAGATGTTCTCAAGGACCATTTGGTACTTGTGGCAAACAGCATGACGTGCACTGGAAGTTTGATTGGGTTCAACATTGCTGGCTACAAGGCAACTTTCCGTTCGTTAAAAGTTCAAGTGCCTTTCACCGAGTCCACTTTGTTTGTAAGTTTCTACTTGAAATACTGTGTCCATAATTTCTTACTTGTCATTGATGCTTTGTACTCAAATAACATATTCTGTTTTTGTAGACCCCTATGAAATGCTTTGAGAAGGCTGCAGAAAAATGTGATTCTGATTCATTGGGATGTGTGGTCTCATCATCCTCTTGGGGCAAGCATGCAGCAGTTGGTACTGGGTCATCTTTCCAAATTCTCTGGAATGAAAATCAGGTATGCTTATCTTATCAACCAGAGCTTATTGCTTATGTATCACTATATCAGTAGCAAATGTTGAGCCTATCTTATCAGTCCAGACCATTTTTGGTGTCACCAGAAAAATCTTCTTTTGGTTGATATGATCTAACCATATGGTTTTTTCACTAAAATTGTTAATTTCTTTGTTGCAGCTGAAAAGCAACAAGGAGTATGGTGATGGGCTGTATGATTTCTTAGCGTTGGTCAGAACCGACCAAGAAAAGACAGGGTACACTTTCTTGGATGACATTGACTATCTTGTAGAAGAAAATGCAGATGACATGTGCTTATCTCCTGAGCCTGATGGGACCCTTGCTAAGCCCACCTTTGAGGATAATTTCGAAGAGCAAAATAATCAGAAAGGCAGCTCATGGGAAAATGGCACAACAATGAACTCATGTTGGGAACAAAATGCTAGTGCTGCGAATGATTCTGGTGACTGGGGAGGCTGGGGTAGTGGAGATGGAGCTGCTGCAAAGCGAGCAGATCAAGATAAATCATGGGAAGTGCAGGCTAAGGTGCAGGAGAATTCCACTGATTGGGGAGGCTGGAGTAATGGAGGTGGAGCTGCTGCAAAGCCAGCAGATCAAGATAATTCATGGG
>CM041645.1:395489-486047 GCA_023333625.1 Bothriochloa decipiens | reverse complement strand
CTTCTGTATGGCTCAGTTTGTTTGCTTCCAGTTACTAGTGTTTTCACGGTAGGTTTACAATCATTTTTTGGGTGGTGGTTTCAAGTAGTAATTCAAAACAATTCTGTCAGTTGGAGGATTTAACGTTCTCTTCAGATATTATCATTTTAAATTTATTTATATTTTACTGTGTCAAGTTTTGGCTAAGGGTCAAAGGATGACTGTATTCTTCATTATTGCACAGTTTTCAAGTTTACATAGATGTACAAATGGTGTTAACTTTATGGGCTATAACATGATGCAACTGTCTTCTACTTGATTTTTTTTCCGATTGCAGGTACTACCGTTACCAAACATACCATTCTTTTGGGTGCTGTTTCGTTCTTATTCTCATTTGAGAGCTCTACAGGTTTGTGAAATCTGTGAGTGATAACCTGCTGTCCCCCTTGCCTTCTTCTCCTGCGGTTTGCAGGATCAAGTGGTCAGCTTCAGCTGCCACTGTTCATGTATGGCAATAGGCCAATATGTCATCCATAGTTGGTAGAAGTACACCAGCAGGGTAGAGGGCTGGTATAGTCATGTACTAGGGTACTTGTTGGCTGATGTAAGCCATGTAGAGTAGAGGTATGGAGTGGTGTAGTCACCATCCAAGTAGTGTACCAGCAGGTACATGTATTGTGTATATATACCCTGTCTATGCAATCAGAAAAGGCAGCTCATTGCCACCAATTGCAGTGTTCAGTCTTCAGCCAACGCTGAAGACAGTGGTGTGCTGTGTGTGTGCTGAAGTGAGCTCAGCTCATCTTCTACCTTGGGACAGGGGAGAAGGAGAGGAGTGGGGAGCAGGTGCTGCTCACCTCGGGCAAGTGCTGGGCCAACACGTGGTATTGGAGCCGTACAACGTCGCTAGGCTCTACAGCCGGCGATGTCGGAGGCTGCTGGTGCGCTGTCGGGCAATGGCGTCGACGGGGAGAAGCAGCTTCAGCCGATTGTGCAGCCACAGCCGGTGGAGGTGCGGGTGGTCAGGGAGTTTGGTGGGAGCAGCTCCTGGCCGATGCTCACTCGCACCAACTACGGTGAGTGGGCTGTGCAGATGAAGTGGAAGTTGCGCGCTAGGAAGTGGTGGACAACCGTCGAGACCGGCGGCGCTGGTGAGGATGCGGAGGTGGGTGTCATGGAGGCACTCATGGCGTCCACGCCCAGTGAGTTCCACGAGGCGCTCGGGCAGAAGAAGATGGCGAAGGAGGTGTGGGAGAGATGCTGGAGTCGTTCCGCGTCGGCTCGGACCGAGCCAAGCGGGCCAAGGTCCAGCAGCTGCGTCGGGAGCTCAGCGACATCCGGTTCAAGTCCGGGGAGTCGGTGGAGGAGTTCGCGCTTCGTCTTCAGTCGCTTGCGAGCCAGCTGGCCACCTATGGCAAGCCAGTGGACGATGAGGATCTCATCAGCAAGTTCCTGTGCATGGTGCCGGCGAAGTACTCGCAGCTCGCCATGTCCATTGAGACGATGTTGGACATCTCCACATTATCTCTGGAGGACGTGGCAGGGCGGCTACGGGTGGTGGAGAGCCGCGGCGCAGCGCCGCCGGAGAAGGAGAAGCCCAAGCTCATGCTGACCGAGGAAGAGTGGACGACGCACATAAAGGAAAAGCGCCGGTCCGGGGAAGGCTCCAACCGCGGCGGTGGTGACTGCAGCGGCGGCGGCGGCAAGCAGCAGGGGAAGGCTCCGGCAGACAAGAAGAAGGGGAAGAAGAAGTTCTCCGACCCGAACGCCTGCCGCAAGTGCGGCAAGGTCGGGCATTGGGCACACGAGTGCCCGGAGCGCAAGGAGAAGAAGGAGGAGGCGCACCTGGCTTACGACGACAGCGACGGCGAGCACGCGCTCCTGATGGGCGTTTACTGCGCAGGTCCAAGTGGCGAAGCAGAGGAGGTGGAGGTGGAGCAGAGTCCTGCGCCGCCGATCGTCCATCACCTCGACGAGCCGCGGGCGCAGGTCCATTTGGGCGCCGCCGGAGACGAGTCGGAGCAGAGGTGGTACCTCAACTCCGGCGCGAGCAACCACATGACCGGGTGCCGCGCCGCGTTCTCCGAGCTCGATGAGAAGCACACCGGGAGCGTCAGGTTCGGCGATGGCTCCCGGGTGCAGATTCTCGGGCGCGGCACGGTGCTGCTCCGGTGCAAGAACGGCGAACACCGCGCGCTCACAGAGGTGTACTTCATCCCCGAGCTTCGGTCAAGCATTGTCAGCCTGGGTTAGCTGGACGAGCACGACACGGAGGTGCTCATCCGCGATGGCGTGCTCCGGATTAGGGACCAGGACGACCGTCTCCTGGCAAAGGTACAACGCTCACGTAACCGGCTTTACCTTCTTCACTTGAAGATCGAATAGCCGGTGTGCCTGGCGGTGGCGTGCGCGGAGGAGCCCTGGCTGTGGCACGGCCGGTTCGGGCATCTCAACTTCGACGCCCTGGGCAGGCTGGGGAAGATGGTGACCGGCATACCGTGCATCAAGCACGCTGGGGAGCTGTGTGACAGCTGCCTCGCCGGAAAGCAGAGGAGACTGCCGTTCCCCAGGCGGCCAAGTATCGCGCGGCGGAGCGGCTCGAGCTGGTCCACAGAGACCTTTGCGGGCCCATCACGCCGACGACGCACGGCGGGCGGCCGTATTTTCTGCTGCTCGTGGACGACAGCAGCCGCTACATGTGGCTGCGGCTGCTGACGAGCAAGGACGAGGCGGCGGGCGCCATCAAGGCGTTCAAGGAGCACGCGGAGGCGGAGTCCGGGAAGCGGCTTCGGGTGCTGCGCACGGATCGCGGCGCGGAGTTCACGGCGGTGGAGTTCGCTGCGTACTGCGCCAACGAGGGGGTTGGGCGCTACCTCACCGCGCCATACTCACCGCAGCAGAATGGCGTGGAGCGCCGTAATCAAACGATCGTGGGCATGGCCCGATCAATGATGAAGGCGAAGAGCATGCCGGCGGAGATCTGGGGAGAAGCGGTCACCACGGCCGTGTTCATCCTGAACCGGTCGCCGACAAAGGCCCTGAAGGGGATGACCCTGTACGAGGCGTGGCATGGGTGCAAGCCTAACGTCTCGTATCTACGCACCTTTGGCTGCATTGGGCATGTCAAGGTGGTGAAGCCAGGGCAGAACAAGCTCGACAACCGGAGCATCAAGGCGGTGTTCCTCGGCTATGAGGCTGGCACGAAGGCTTACCGGCTCTACGATCCGGTGAAACGGAAGGTCCTGGTTTCCAGGGACGTTGTCTTTGACGTAGCAGCGGCCTGGGATTCGGACGAGTCCGAGGCCGGGGAGGCTCAAGGCGGTGGAGGGCTCTGTGACACATTCATCGTGGAGCACCTGGTGATCCACGGCTATGGCGAGTCGGTGGAGCAGCCAGTGGCCGGGGAAGTGCAGATGCCAGAGCCTGCGGCGGGGGCGGACACTTGGGGCTCACCTGGGCCAATCGGGGCAGCTACAATTGAGTATGCCTCGCCGCCGTCCAACGTCTCTGACTTCGTGGACGCATTCCATGAGGGGGAGGAGGTCCGATTCCGCCTGGTGGACAACGTGATCGGCGAGGCGGAGGTGCCGGGCCTGGCGGCGCGCGGACTCGACGGCGCAGATCAGACTCTGCTTCTCATGAGCGCAGAGGAGCCGGCCACATTTGCAGTCGCGGAGCACAATGCGGCATGGCGGTGGGCGATGCTGGAGGAGATGCGCTCGATCGAGGACAACCATACTTGGGAGCTCGTCGACCCACCGGCGGGATGCCGGCCAATCGGGCTCAAATGGGTGTACAAGGTCAAGTGAGACGAGCACGGCGCTGTGGTGAAACACAAGGCGCGGCTCGTCGCTCGCGGCTTCGTGCAGAGGGAGGGGATTGATTTCGAGGAGGTCTTCGCGCCAGTCGCGCGGATGGAGTCGGTGCGACTCTTGCTCGCGCTCGCGGCGGCCAAGGACTAGCAAGTCCATCACCTCGACGTCAAGTCTGCCTTCCTCAACGGCAACCTGGCGGAGGTTGTCTTCGTCAAGCAGCCACCGGGGTTCGTGAAGAAGGGGGAGGAGCGGAAGGTGCTTAGGCTGCGCAAGGCGCTGTATGGGCTACGTCAAGCCCCGCTCGCCTGGAACACCAAGCTCGACGCCACCATGGCGGAGCTCGGGTTCACGTGCTGCGCCAGCTAGCACGCTCTATACACCCGTCGACGGGGGAAGGAGTACCTCATCGTCGAGGTGTACGTTGATGACCTCATCATCACTAGCGCACGCGCAAGCGACATCGCGGCCTTCAAGGAGGAGATGGCAGCGCGATTCAGGATGAGCGACCTCGGCATGCTTTCCTACTACCTCGGGATCGAGGTGAGACAAGGGGAGGATGCCATTAGGCTTGGGTAGCGCGCATACGCGATGAAGCTGCTCGAGCGGGCAGGGATGGCGGGCTGCAAGACGGTGGCCACGCCGATGGAGGAGCGGGTCAAGCTTTCCAAGGCAAGCACGGCGGCGAAGGTGGATGCTACGCTCTACCTGAGCATCGTCGGCGGGCTGCGGTGGCTCACACATACGCGGCCAGACATCGCGTTCGCCGTGGGGTACGTGAGCAGATTCATGGAGGATCCCCGTGAGGACCACTGGACGGCGGTGAAGCGCCTCCTGCGTTACGTCCAGGGCACGGCGGAGATGGGGCTGGCCTACCCCAAGCGCGGCGGGCTTCGGCTGACAGTGTTCAGCGAGGCTCCGCTCAAGGATGCAGGTGGCGCGCTAGAGCTCACGGCGTTCAGTGATGCAGACATGGCGGGCGACGTGGATGGGCGGCGGAGCACCTCCGGCGTGCTCGTCTTCCTGGGAGCGGCGCCGATCGCTTGGCAGTCACTGAAGCAGAAGATGGTGGCCCTGTCCACCTGTGAAGCGGAGTACATGGCGGCGGCCACGGTGGCGTGCCAAGTGGTGTGGCTGCGGCGGCTGCTGATAGAGCTCACAGGTGCTCGAGCTCTGCCGCTGGCGTTGAAGGTTGACAACCAGCCAGCCATTGCATTGGCTAAGAATCCGGTGCTCCATGGTCGCAGCAAGCACATCGACGTGAAGTTTCATTTTCTTCGGGATTGCGTCGATGGAGGCCAGATTGTCATTGAGTTCGTCGACACCGGACGGCAACTTGCTGACATTCTCACCAAGTCCCTTGGCAGGCTTTGGTTCATGGAGGTGAGGGGGTTGATGGGTGTGGTGGAGATCAAGGGCTGACAAGCAGGATCAGGGGAAGATTGTGAGTGATAACCTGCTGTCCCCCTTGCCTTCTTCTCCTGCGGTTTGCAGGATCAAGTGGTCAGCTTCAGCTGCCACTGTTCATGTATGGCAATAGGCCAATATGTCATCCATAGTTGGTAGAAGTACACCAGCAGGGTAGAGGGCTGGTATAGTCATGTACTAGGGTACTTGTTGGCTGATGTAAGCCATGTAGAGTAGAGGTATGGAGTGGTGTAGTCACCATCCAAGTAGTGTACCAGCAGTTACATGTATTGTGTATATATACCCTGTCTATGCAATCAGAAAAGGCAGCTCATTGCCACCAATTGCAGTGTTCAGTCTTCAGCCAACGCTGAAGACAGTGGTGTGCTGTGTGTGTGTGCTGAAGTGAGCTCAGCTCATCTTCTACCTTGGGACAGGGGAGAAGGAGAGGAGTGGGGAGCAGGTGCTGCTCACCTCGGGCAAGTGCTGGGCCAACAAAATCATCCAATTAGTCTTACAAGATTTTGGCTCCACATGTAAATAGATTCTGTGTGCACTGTTTTTCCTAGTCGTCGTTATGGTACTCATTGATTTGTCAACTACGCACCATGTTCACTTTCTGCCTTTTGAGTCCATGCTGTTTGTACGCTCACTCGCTCAGTTTTGTGAAGTGAAAGACCTCCCTCAAATGTTCTGTTTGATACAAATTCTTCAATTTACCAGTCTAATCTGTTAAGTACTATACCGACGTCCAGATGGTGACATAATTGGTATTTGTTTATTGTTTCTTCTTAGGTTTGCCTGATGTTTATTTTGGTATAGGGAAGTGAGAGGCTCCAGTTACTAGTTTCTGACTGCTCAGAACAGTGGAAAGTCCTTGAGAAGGAGAAGATTAATTCAGTAAAGGATGATAACCCCAGTGAAAATGCAGGACATTCTCCTTGGGTAGGTTGCCGCAACTTTACATATGGTTAAGACTTTCATTTTGTTGCATCTTTGGGGGCAGCTTTGCAATGGGGCAATGTAATGGGCAACTGGAATTTTGATCATCTTTTGAAACTTCACCTGCTAATTGAACTAACATGGTTTCTGCTCCCTACACGTATTATAACATGCAGTGTTTCCTTAATGGTGTCATTTCTGATCAAATATAAAATCTTGCATTGTAGAAGGAACATAATAACCATATAAGTCATTTGCTTCAACACTGTTGATAAACTGAGTATTAGAATGACATTATCCTAGCCATTACTGGTCTTCCTATCTCAGTCATTATTAGCACTGATAGCAGATCATGTCTGCATGTACTTTTATGTACTGTATTAATTTGGCTAGATTAGAGGACATTAGGAGGATAGCTTTGATTCTTCCCTTGCATGTACACTCACCGTTGTATAATAAGTACAGCCTACAGCAATAGAGAATTCATTCCACCTAATCACCTATCTTCTTTCACTGAGGTCCTATCACTTACTGTAATGCAATCTTGTCGGGCAGGCCTGGATGAAATCTCAATGAAGCATTTGTCAAATTATGCCATGGGAGCATCTTAGGCTGTTGCATTGATTTGGCTGTAGTTCTGTATTCAAATGTTTCCAATGAGCCACCTTTTTAAATGTGTTCATGCCTCTTAGAATATGCACAAATGAGTAAAACATACTACCTGGTAGCACAAATGAGTAACATACTACTGTGCTGTGCTCGAACTACTATAAATTTTCCTTTCTGGTATAAGTAGGATTACATGGGTCACATCAGCTCCCAATCTTTTGTGAAATGATTGCAAAGCCAATGGCAAACAAGCCTGCATAGTTCCATGTTTTGTATTATAAGGTAAATCATATTGCGTGTGCAATACATGTTCTCTGAGAGGTGGTGGAACAAAGGGCTGTTTGGATGCGGGCGTGTTTTAAATGAAATCACTAGATTTCAATTACATCCAATCCCTGCATTTCTACTCAATGAATGTGTTTTCTTTTCCATGAACAGAAGCTGCGGCCATCAGAAAAGCTTGACAGGTTTCTTGAGAGCAAAAACTTGGATGAAGGTTTGGACTGTGATACCATTTTGAGTATATGCCAGGAGTATGATTTGGACAAGATTGATGTTCTCAAGTACAGGGATCTTCCGTAACCACATCCAGATTGTTTCTCTGAGGTTTATAGGGTAAAATTCTTCTGCTAATGAGATCAAGATTAAGGGTACAAGAATTGCATGGACCCACTAACAATTGACGGTCAAATGAGTTCTTTTTAGTAGCTTCAGTTTTTCTTGTTATGTATCAGACTAGTGCAATGATCTCAGAAACTACGAGGACACACGGAACTGTAGAAGCCCAGGGCAGTTGTTCCTACCGTGTAAATAGAGATGCAGTTATCATTTTGCTAGCTGCATACTTCTTCCTCTCCAACCCTGTCAGAATTTTTTAGCTGGGATCAATGAACGAAAAATTCAAGAGTAGGGTTGAGAATTGAGGTTGACCATCCGGAACTGATTTTTGTTTGGTTTATGGCTCCCATTCAATCTTTGGTTGTATTTGAATCTTGTACCGGGATCCAACGCATAATCATCTCGTTTTGGAGGGATGCTAAAGCTTTGATTCTGAGGTGCCCTTTCTGCACAAATGTATGACTAGCTTTATATCCGGACTGATGTAGCTGCTGATTGTTCTATATGTTTTTTATCGACTTGATTTGAAGTGTGACGGTTTTGGTGAGATGGATCCATTCAGGATGGGGCTAAGCATCTTCAGGATATGGAACCATGCCATAGATGTCTACCTGGAGAATTCCTCCATACTAGAAACCATGCGCCTAAAAAACCATGAAATTCTTGATGCGTCGCATAATCCAAGCATAGTTCTTACTGCTCGTTGAATAGTTACTTGACAGTGTTTGTAATTCAATTATGTTGTAGCCATAATTTAAAATAAGGAGATGTATATTTTACAAATATGTTGTTCCCAAACGCTGACTGTTATTATGTGTTTTCCCCTGTTTCTGCACCTGAATCTCACTTTAGTCGTTTCTTTTTAAAGGCCTGTCCAGTGTCCAGGGAACAAAAAAAAAAATTGGCATTCTGGGCCATGCCTGGTCAGTTGACTGTTTCCAGCCCACGAAGCCTATTGGCCTGGTCAGCGGGAAGAAGCAAAATTTCCACTGGTAACTTGAGGGACTGAATGGATGGAATTTGAATGTTGGCGCCACCGGTCTCCTGGGAAGGAGGCCCGGGAGGGATCTAATTGGCCCGCAATCCCGCATGCGTCTGCCAGACCGGCCCATCCAGGCCCACGTTGAATCGAACGTCAGGTGCCTTCCCGCCTTCCCGGTCCATCTCCATGACGGCGTCTACCCGCCGTTCGGTGCCCGGCACTTGTGCAGAGGCGTTTCTCAAAAAAAAAAAAAAAAAAAAAAAAAAACCTGTGCAGAGGATTCATTGCCGGCGTAGATCGCGTCGAGGGACGGACCGATCGGTCATGTCATTGCCGGCGCCGGCTCGAGGGTGGCCGTAGTAGAGGCGGTCGGCGAAGGATGCATGAGCAGTGGGCGACGTGGACGGTGTGTGCGGAGAAATTGCATTCGTGTCAGTACAACCAGTACGTGTCCGAGTTGTCTATTTAATTATGAGCATAATGATGGAGTAAAAAAAAAGAGTCAACATAGAAAAACAAGAAGCAAGCCTAATTTACCCGGAACAATAAAGAAGTGTTGTGAAGTTGTTTTCTCGGCTTCAGCTCCGCAACGAAGTTAACGTCGTTTTGGTAAACCCTTTGGTAAAACATGCTGTCACGAAATCTCACGCAGGATCCAGTACAGCGAGTTGAAGCTAGGAAAGGCACGGATTTTCAATTTGATCCATATAAATCCCTTGTGAGAGCATGCTTTATTAAGAAGTTTCATATGTGAAGCTGTTTAAAAAAAAAAGATCTGTTTGATTGCAGACGGATGTGACAGGGGTGCCATGCGTGTCTTCAAGCTCCAATGGAATGAGGTTTTTCATGGGCTAATTCTATGATCGTGGGCGATTTCTACATTTATTAATGTAACTAACAAAATCATGGTACAACTATGGAATGCTCTCGTATTTTAATTGTTTTCGGGGGGGGGGGGGGGGGGGTTGATCTTACCAATTTGAAACCAGCCAACCGTAATTAAGGCTTAAGTAGTACAGACAACCAAACAATTTCATGTTAGCTTGCTGGAACTAGGACTTCTAAGCAGTTACTATCGTTTTCAATAGAAAAACTAGGACTTCTCGGCAGTGGCGGGAGTAGGAGGGAGCGTTCTGCTCCATATCGCGCGCGCGGCGGCGCCCTCCGCCCAGCACCGGCTGTCAAAGCTGAAGATGGAGCGCGGAGCGCCTGGCCACTTCCTCCTCCACATATGCATCTTCGCGGTGATACGTGTACAGGACAGCACGGGCCTCCGGATTCTCCGAGCGTGCATGGCCAAACCAACGCGGACGAGGCACACTTGACACAGATGGCGGCGCGGCGAGCTGGCTGCCAGCGCGGCGAGCGTGCGTGGACGAAGGCCGGGGGCGACGCGGCGCGCCAGCTCCCAGCTCTCTACGTGGCCGAGGCAGAGAGCGGCGCCACGAGCGGCCTGCACAGAGAGCGACACGGCGAGCTTGTCGAGCGTGTGCAGAAGGCGTCCAGCACAGACGGCGGCAGCAAGCTCTCGGCAGCACCACGAGTGTGCGTGGCCGGGGCGCACGGTGGCGCGACGAGCGGGGAGGCGGCACAGTGAGTTCGCGACCAGTGCGGCGACCGGGCACAGACGCCGCGGAGAACGGCGCAGCCGCGCAGGAGCTCTCGATCGGCGCGCCATGCAATGAGGGGCCGGCATGGAGGGTGGCGCAGCGAGCTCACGGCGGTGAGGAAGGGCTGCTTGCCGTTGTCATCTTGAGATTTGGCTTGTGGTCCACGAAGATAGCACAGAAGCAAGCTCGCCGCATGCTCATCATGCATGCGAGCACCATAGTGCCCACTGCCGCTCTGCACCACGCCGCCGCCATCCCGGAAAAGTTGAAGGTCCGCGCACCGCCCCAGAGGAGCCCGGCGTTGCCGGTGGCGGGCGGTACTGTTGTGTCGATCGTGTGCTGTATGCATGCGCGGACGACGAACTCGCCACCCAGAGTGGTAGGCGGCAGGTGATGCGAGCAGGAGGGTTTACACCGTGGCCGACCTGCCAGATAGCGCACCCGTCGTGTGGCGGGTCAACTCTCCGACGAGCAAGGCGAGAGGATCGCCGCGCTCGTCCGGGGACTGCGCGACGGCCGCAACCACGTCGCCGTGGAGTCCTCCGCCGCCAGCTCGAGCCCTCGTGGAGTTCGGCTCTGCCGCCGCTCCTGGCGTTTCGAGCTCTGCGCGGGGAAGGCAAACGACGTCCGCGTTGGAGAGCGAGGATGGCAACGCCACCGTGGACCACAACGCCATGGCCCTAAACCCCCCTGGAGTTCAGGCCTGCTACGGCCGCTGGCGTTGCGAGCACGGTGGCGAGGGCCTGCTGCTCCACCAACCACCACGGCGGTCCCAGAGCACGACGGCGGCGGGAGCTGGTGCGAGTGGGAGGATTTGCACCCTCGCGGACCTAGCCATAGGGTGGTGGATCGATCGTCCAATATTTATCCACTTTTTTAACTTTATTAAAATCACATTTAAAATCGCTCTTTATAGGACGAAAATAGTGGTGACTTAGAACTATATTTTGACTTTTTGAGAAACACTTAAACTAATGATTTTTTAGGAGAAAATGACTAAGATATATTGTGCTCGTGGGCCCATCAAAATGACTTTTGAGGAGCAAAGCAATGGTACATCCTGTATTGCATCCACCGTCCCTCCGTTAGCGTGAACGTCGTGCAGGCTCGACCCGGCAGGAACAAACTGAAGCACGGCTCGCCATGACATTGTCGAGAGCAAACATATCACGAACCGTTGGATCCCCTCCCGTGAGCGTCAGCCATCGATCTATGTATGAACGGCACGATGCATACGATTTTTTTTCCCTCTCGGCTCCCGCATTTCTGCAATTCGGTTAACGTGGACCCCACCGTTTCCACCTTGGCTCCGTGCCAGTGCGACCGTGCTGATGATCAGCCGTCGACGCCGCCACCGACTTGCTCGTCAAGCCACGCACGCCTATAGAATCCCCGTCCCCCCGTTCCTTGTAGCAGGCACGCACGCACGCCACACGGCCGGATCAAATTCAAATCAACCCCCCAAACACAACGTAACCGCCTCGCCACCCTCCCCATCGCCCATCCCCTACCGCCTCTCGCTGCTCGCGCGCACCAGCCATGTCGGCGTCCGGAGCGGCGGGGGAGGAGTCGTCGCGCGCGCTCCAGGACGCGGAGCAGGAGCAGGAGCAGGAGCCGCCGCAGCGGCGCTGGGTGGTTCACGTCTCCAACCCCGTCATCCTCGCCGCCGACGACGAGCGTGCCCACGACACGACTGCCGAGCTCGACCTCCACCACGCTCCACGGCCCTCCTCCTACCTGGTGCTGCAGTCCGCGGACACGGAGCCGGAGCCGCTGCAGCGCCGCGGGGTGGCCCTCGTCTCCGCCCCGATCACCCTCACCGCCGCGGACGAGCGTGCCCGGGGGAGGGTGGCCGACGACACGGACGTCGAGCTCGACCTCCACGACGCTCCTCGGCCCTCGCCCTCCTACCTGGTGCTGCACCCCCGCATCGTCGCCGTCGACCCCGGCTACTTCGCCCGTCAGCCGTCCGCCTACATCCTCGCCGCCGACCGATCGGGCCGCCTCCGCTTCCGCGTCACCAACCCCGGCAGCAACGATCCCGCCGAGGACGACGACGAGATCATGTACCTCTGCAACACCCACGCCCGCAGGGCCACCACCATACCCGCGGTCCCCTGCTCCGATCTCGGCGTCGAGGCGCAGCCACGCCGCAGCATCGGCCTCATCGCCGACCCGCGCCACCGCGGCCACTACCTGATCGCGCAGCTCCGCCCGCGGCCGAGCAAATCGGCCCTCCTCGGCAACAACTCCGACAAGCTGCTCTGCTACTCCGCCGCGGAGCCCCGTTGGTTCCTCAAGCCGCTGCTCATCTCCGCCGCAGTGCGCATGCCCAACCTCGACATCTGCGGCGAGACTGGAGTGCTCGCGCACGCCGGGCGCCTCTACTGGCTCGCCCTCGCCTGCGGCATCTTCGTCGTCTGCGACCCCTTCGCCGAGGCCCCGCGCCTGCGCTTCGTCCCGCTGCCCGACGACTGCCAGACGTGGGAGGCGGAGGAGCTCTCCCAGACCCACCGCGGGTACGTCGCGCAGCGCCGCCGGGTCGCGCCCAGCGAGGGCCTGCTCCGCTACGTCGAGATCCGAGGCCTCTGCTACGACGTGCCCCCCGACCTTGCGCCCCCGCCCGTGAACCCCAGCGTCAGCATGTGGACGCTCGTCGACCCGGAGGCGGGGGAGCCCTCCTGGAGGTTCGAGTACGAGGTTCCCTTCGCCGACGTCTGGGCGCACGAGTCCTACGCCACCGCCGGGCTGCCGCACGGGGAGGTGCCCCACGTCGCGCTCGTCGACCCCTACAACCACCGCGTCGTCTACTTCCTCCAGGGCTCCAAGCTCTTTGGCCTGGACGTGGGCACCAGGCGGGTCGTCTCCTGCGAGGACTGCTCGATGCGCGACGACCGCGAGATCATGCTCCAGAACTGCCGCCCCATCATCGACGCCTGGGAGCAGTCGCCTCCTACGCCATCTTCTCTAGGCGGTGATACATCGCTCCTTCTTCTTACTCTGATTGCTGCATGCTCCGATTCATTAGTTAATTGATCTAATTAATGCTGCTTGTCGTCGTTAATCCCACTGTGTCCTCCCGTCTGGTTATACTATTACTAGCATTGTATTGCTTCTTGTTCAATTGATGGATCGATTGCATAGGGGAGGGTTCGGGAACTTGGCAATTATTGCGAATTTGCATGATCACTGTCGACAGGGTACATTCCTAGATCCTTGTTTGAATATTGCAATACAAATTACAAATCCGAAGCCAAATCAGATATACTAGTATTTGATTCTTGTTCAATTGATAGAGTTTGTATACGATTGCATAGGTATGTATGTTGTGCTCTGCAGTTTTTGGGAACTTGGCAGTTGACAGTCTGACCTGCATGATCACTGACAGTTTGACCCGCATGATCACTGTCTGACCACCATTGATAAACACACATATGTTCAGTATACATTCCTAGATCGTTGTTTGAATGTTGCAATACAATTACAAATCCGCATACTAGCAGTTCCATCATTCCGTGATCATCACTGATCACTGTACTCTGTGCCTGCACTGGTTCTGTAAGCTTGTAACTGACATCCTGCATTAGTCTGAAGTCTGAACTCTGAAGATGATATAGACAACGACACTATCTATGCATATTCCAGTCATGCATTAGTCTCTTCTGAATCAAGAAGTTGCATGCATTGCTGTTTCGTACTGATCGATGTTGCGGCCCAAATTCGGTTCATGCATCTCTGATTTTACTAGGAAGAGGATTTAATTTGGAATGTTGGATAGTTCTGGATCGCTAATTGTTTTTGCTTGCTGACCCTGATAAACTGCTGCTGTTTTGCATGCAGAGCTTGCCGTGCAGTCCTCCGCCGCCTCCGACGCCAGCTACACCGGTCTGGACAACGGCACCCCGGCTCACGACGCCGTGGTCCGAGCCCCCGTGGAGTTCAGCTCTGCCGCCGCTCCTGGCGATTCGAGCTCTGCGGGGAAGGCTCACGACGTCCCCGTTTGCAGGCAGGAGGGCGAGGGCGACGACGCCATGGCCCGAAACCGGCGCTCGCATGTCGCCGCCAAGAACGGGACTGGGCACTCGCAGCATGTCGCCGCCGAGACCGAGCTCCGGCGTCCCCGCTCCAATGCCAATGCCGGTTCGGTGCTCCAGGGCCCCCGACGCATGGCCAATCTCGGTACGTGTAGTATTCTCTATTCCAGTCTGCTCTATTCTGAATCTGACAAATCGATAGTCTGCTCTATTCTGAATCTGACAAATCGATGGAGCGAGCGCTCGCCTCGGCTGCAGTTTTGTCCGAAAGAAAGACTTCTTTCTTGCTTCTTGCTTGCAAGTTTGATTTTGCTCGCTTGTTTCGAAATTCGAATACGGCATTCTGCAAATTTTCTTTTTAGATGCACACACCTGTGTACAGTACCCCGATTCTTGGTGTTCTTAGAGAGGATTAGGCCTTGTTTAGTTACCCGACTCGGCGGCCGGAATCGGTGCATGCACAGTGCGCGCGTCAAATCCGCGCACTGTAGCATTTTGTTTGTATTTGGTAAAGATTGTCTACATTTTAAAAATTAGGCTTAAAATATTCGTCTCGTAAAGTACAACAAAACTGTGCAATTAGTTTTTAATTTCATCTATATTTAGTACTCCATGCATGTGCCGACATTTTGATGTGATGGGAAATAGGAATTCTGCATAGTAAATTTGAGAGTGAATTTTGGTATCTAAACAAGGCCTTAGATAGCTGAATCGTCTTTGAGATAAATGATGTCCATCCAAGTTTTCTATCGTCATTACCCTGAACGTCTCCCTGCTTCGTAGTCGTAGAGCAAATAAAGCTGGTTTCCCCCGATCGATTAATTTTCTATTTCGGCGCTGAGGGCTATATAATAATGATTTTGTTCTTGCATATGATTGTTTAACCCCAGTTTATCTAGGGGTTATCTAGGATATTAATTATAACACATTCAATGTGGATTAATTGCATCACAATATATAAGACCGTGTGCTACTTCACCCAAACTTCTATTTGCTGGCTTCATCGTCTTTTTGCATTTTTGTTGTGAAACTACCGGCCGGGAGAAGAACGCCGTGTGCCATGGGGGTGTGCCATCGGGTCCGAGGATTCAAGACATCTCCGGCCCGTGCCATGGGATCCGTGGATTCAAGACGTCTCCGGCGCGGCTCCAGCATCGTCGCGGAAAGGTAAGACGACGCCATCTCCGTCGCTCCATACATAGTTCCTTTGCACATGCCAAATTGCGTACATACACATTGGTGTTCGCCTTTCAATTAGCTAAGCTGCTTCCCACGGTCTTATTTTATTACTGGCCTGTAATTTGTACTCTACATTGCATACGTCGTGTTCTCCTTCCAGTTAGTTTAGCTGCTTCCCACGGTCTTATTTTAGTAGTACTGGCTTTATGGATCAGCGTCAAGCGATGCAAGCGCGCGCACGTGGCTAGGTGGCAGCAGATCATTAGGGGCAAATGGGCCTTAATTATCTTTTGATTACTTTATTTATTGCCTATTTAGATTTAGAATTGGTGTTGGGGTTGAAATATTCCTAAAACATTGGTTAAGGAAATTAAGCAAGACAAGTAGACAACATTTTTTTTTTTGTTGCAGGTCCCTCTCTGTAGTAATAGCGACACGTATTTGCTTATACATTCCAAAGATGAAGTTCCATTTAATTTCCTAGCTAACATTTCATTTATTTGTCGTTTTTGTCTCTAATAATAATAATTGTTTGTTTTTCTAAGCATACAGTTTTTAAATTGCACAAGTAACGTATCTAAAAAGTTCTAAAATGCATTATAATTTGGAACCTAAGGAGTAGTAGATTACTATGAGCTGGGGGCAAATTAATTAATTGTTTTCACATTGTGCAAAAGAACACTAATATATATCCTAAATGTGCTTTCTATCTTTCCTTTTATTTCTCATTTGAGTTTGTCGCAATCTGTTTTTTTTATTACATTACATTTAATTCGCATGCACATATTTAGTTTCGGTATGTGTGTTTACTTTCTCATTTGAGTTGTCGCAATCTATTTATCCTTTAGATTAGATTAGAGTAGGTATCAATAATGACATATAGTAGTAGTAGAATAAATATATAGTGACCCGCGAGGATGGGCCACGAATTGTGCAATATGTACGAGGAAACATACTGGTTTTTTAGCTTCGTAGTTTTTGTTTTTGAGCTGGAGGGCCCACAAATAGTAGTAGTTCTTACCAATAGTAGCAGACTAGTAGTTCCTAGCTAGCTAATCTAATATGGAGTGTCATACTCTCAGACAAGACAGGATGACGGGGAAGCAAGTAGCCCAAGAAAAATCAGCAATACCGTAACCATTTGCTTGGATGGAGAGGACGGCAAGGAGGTGCTTCCAAGTTACAGTGCGGGCATCACGGCTATTTTGGAGTGGTGTCACGCAAATAGGATGGTTGAAGATGTATTGCAGCTGTTTGGACCAGAGTTTGCTGAGGTATTCACGACGCCACCGGATGGGACATTCTACGTGGTACTGGTCTACAATAACAGAACCCTTGAGCTGGTGCTCAGTGGCAGAGATCTATATATGATGGGCTGGAGGGGGGCCAATGGAGCTTATGAGATTAAGTCAGATAGTCAGAATGTGAATTACATGGCCGGTGATGATGTGAGACTCGTGGAGGCAAAAATAAATTATCAGAGGATATATCCAAACGGAGGTATGGGCAGGACCAAAATGGGCATACATGAGTTTAGGACAGCATTTGATGATCTATACAATTATAGAGGAGAAAAGCCCAGAAGCCTTGAAGAGGCTATTGGGAAAATCGCCGTGTACATTAGTGAGGCAACTCGCTTTCAGGGCGCTTTTGACACTGTCTGTGCCTCTTTGAAGTCTAACCAAGTCAGTAGACTGAACAAGGGAAAATTCAACCCTTTGTGGATCAATCGATATCGACGCTACTCTACTCAAGCAATGAAGCAAATTGACCTCAGGAAGCGAGGAAAAAGCCTACAAGCAATTGAAGATTTGGGCATTGAAGTACAAAAGGTAGTGGAGATCTTGAGAGAGATAAGAGTTCTGCACTTTGATGCTTACGATGAAGGCATTTTTGCGAAGAAAGAACCGATGCCTAAGGTATTCATGGAACTGCGAAGCAAAAGCACAAGTCATAGCAGTGAAAACAAAAGGTGGCAAACTGCAAAAAAAATCAGAAATGGAAAGCACCGCGGGTACACTACATCGTCATATGGCGATTCAGCTTGTCCTCTGTCGCCACCGTCGAAGGATGAGAGTAGTGTGGTGGAACATGGCAAAGATTCAGGTGGATTGGCTGCGTTAAAGAAGCGAGGAGATGAGGTGATTGAGTACATGCAACATTTCCCAGCACTAAGGAGAATGTACAAACAGAACTATAAACGCCAGGTGTCCAACAGCAGCCAATGCACTCAAACCCTTCCTGAGCTGACAGAGAAGCCGAACCGCCGGCGTCAAAGGCGGGGCTTGACTCCTATTAGTTCAAGGCTCCCCACTCCTCCGCTTCAAAGGTGGGGCCTGACTCATACTCGTTCAACGCTCCCAACTCCTCCCTGCTTCAGGTCTACGCAAGTGGCTTCGGTGCGGCCAGAAGTGAAAGCAGCACGTCAGTCAAGTGCCATCAGCCTCGGTAAGGCTAGTACGTTTTGTGTTATAGAGTAATTAAAAATTTGTAGCATGTATTTGCGTACAATTGTTGTACTGATTCAAACATATCGATTTTGTGTGTTTAATAGGTACACCAAAGGAGTGTGTTGTGACCCAGAGAGCTCCAATTGATAGGCTGGCTCGTGGTTTGGTTTCCAAGTTGTTGCGCCTTGCACGTCGATGATTTGTCTGATGCCTCAATCCACTTCTTGGATGGGCGGCATCGCCAACTTTGTAAAATGGCATGGTTAACTACATGTCGTTACTATAATATCGTTGACTCAATGACCTGACGTAGTATGGTTATTTTTATAACATTCTAGTTGCTATATTCCGACTATTGTTAACCTTTTTAGAGGGATTTTATCCTTGCACACATTAATTACTTGTACGTTTGATTGAGATTTCACATCAAGCTAAGCTCAACTAGTACCTGCAAAGCATGTTCCCAATAAAGTTGTCTTCGCCTGCAGCGCAGCAGAGCATCTAGCGTGTTAGAATGGGATCTCAGACCAACATGTTAGATTTCCAACAATTATTAGGTTCACCGAAGCCTCGATTGGTGATCATAAGCAATGATTAACTATGAGAAAGTCTAAACATCAACTGGTTGATTCCTTCGTTGCTCTCAACCGGATGGTTTGGTCCATTGGATCTGCTTGGGCGGTCAGATTGCTTGTCCCTGTTGGATCTGTTTGTTTGCTTCGTCTTGTGTCCCTCACATGTGGGCCTGGGCTGTCGGCGCTTTTTTATGATTTTTGGGAATCGGGCTTCGTACCGGATGGGTCTCGTCGTCTCCTGGCTGTTCTCCATTTCATTTCGCCGTTTGGGTTTCCTCTCCTCTCTCGGTGCTCTCGTCGCAGGCGATTCTAGGGTCCGTGTTCTCCTCCTCTTCCTCTGATTTATTGCTTTGATTCGTAATCTATGTTGGTTGATTTGTGAATCTGATTGAGCGTTTCTCACCGTTGGTTCGGTGGTCGTCGGCTGGTTTGGTGCGGCGGCGGCGGTACCAAGTCGAGTCGGCAGGAGCGCTACCAGCGCCGAGCGCCTAGTCGCTGCTCCCCTCTCTCTGTTTCGTGATTTGGTTCTGTATTCGCTCGGTGGGAGTCAGACTTCAGGGATCTGGGCACAGCAGGAGGCTCACGCCCCAGGCACCCAAGCACGGTAGCCCTGGTAGCTAGATTGGAAGCAGTTCGTTCACTACCCGTGTACCTCTTTGCTATTTCTGTGGGCAAGGAGATTGATCTCTCTTGTTTCTGTTTGCCGTGTTGGAGTTTGGATGTTTTATGTTAATCTGAAAACCTAAATTGCGACAATGACATGTGTTCGTTATGATTCAGAAATTATAGGTTATTCTGTCATGTTTCTATGGTACTTTTGATTTTGAATCCCTATGATACGTAATTTGAAATGTTCATACGTAAATGCATTAATATATGTTTTTTATTTTTGTTTCATAAGCAGAGCTGTAGTATTATATTTTTTCAGACTAGTCTGAGTGTAGTAGTAACATATGTCAAGTTAACATATTCTCTATGTGTGTGTGCGCGCGCGCGCGTGCAAAATTGTGTAGTTCATTTATTCAACATCGTCATGCTTATATGACAATGAGTAAATTAGTTACTCCCTATCAAAATGCCAATCTGTACTATGCTTTGATGTAGCGTGGTAGTATTGTAAATTTAGCATTTTTATCTATTAAATTTGGTCAGCATGGATGGCATAGTCTTCCTCTTCCCTGTTTTCTATTCTTACAATTGGTCCTATTTTCGGTTCTTACGCAAATTGAAGCACTGTATGATCTTTGGGCAGAGTACTACATGCTAATTTTTTCCATTGATGCACTGTATTTTTTCATGGATGGCATAGTCTTTGAAGTTTTTTCAATTTGCCCTCATGTTCATTATTATTACCTCTAATTCCTATCTTGCTCTCTTGCAGCTATGTTTATTGTCTGCATATATTTTTTTTCAAAAAAAAAAGTAAGTTCATTGCTCTTTGAATTAGGTTCCAAGGCATAATTGATATGTGCCTTTGATTGCTCTCCGAATTATAATATGTTATTCTAGTACTTACACTTTATTAGTTCTGTATTTACTACTTATTGTCCACTGTAATTTCATTGGCAGGTTGATGTAAGTTTAGGTTATAAGGCATGTTGACTTTTGGAGCTCATTCATAGTATTCTTATTATCTGTAAGTTCATTTCTTATTAGTCATAAATCTATTTGAAATCTGGGTACTTTCGAAAATTTGAACTAGTAGTCTTATTTCTTTATGCTTTGTGGGTAAACATAGGATCAGTTCTGTATATTTGTGTATGTGACCCTGAAATAACAATTCTGAATTTTTCTGTCCATGGAAATTGGTTTCTTTTGAAGGGCGGCCCTGGTGCAAGCGGTAGAGCTTTACCGCCTGTGACCAAGAGGTCCAGGGTTCAAGCCTCAGCCTCTGCACATTTGTGCAGGGATGGCTGCTGGCTATTTTCCCTTCCCCAGACCCCGCGGTGCGGGAGCCTACGGCACTGGGTATGCCCTTTTTTTTTATGGAAATTGGTTTCTTTATTAGGATGAATCTGAGACATCTGGCTTTGCTTTGTGCACATATTCAGTATTCAGTTCAGTTGGACTCAAGTATCAAATGCTTTATGCAATTGGCTCAATGAACCACTTAATAATATTTAGACTCTGTTATACTCTTATTTACAATTTTATTCTTCAGTACTGTTCAGTGTAAATTTTTTGGCAGGGTGATGTATGGTGGATATGAGTGACGTTCATGTTGGATGCAATTATCAGGATTCATGAAATTTGTGTATGCTTCTAAATTTTTTATTTCTTCATTTACAAAATATTAGCCATATTTAATTTTTGTTATGTGGCTTCCAAAGAAAAGAAAACTCTACTATCTCTCTTTTCTGGTCTGCACAGGGTTTCGAGAAGCTGGTGATGGTACAGTGAATCTTATGACTTGGGAATGCACCATGTGCGGCAAGCTATAGGTAAGCTACCTGCTCTCAGGAACCCTACATTTTGTCTAAAGGAAGCAATGCTGGATATGCTTGGTTTGGTTCCTGCAATTGAAGTGTCATCTGTTTGTCATTTGTATATGCATCTGTATAGTATCAGTTTTATTTTCATTTGCAGTTATCTGTTTGTCAATTGATCTGTAGTTATTTAGGAATTTTTCTGTTGATTGCATCGGGTGATTTATGTAGTTGATTATACTGCAATTTCGGTGGTGAGATCCATCGATTAGTAATAATACAAGAACTTCTCTAATAGCCATAGCCAAGTCGTTTCTCCTTTTCATTAGTTTAGCTGCACTTACACAGTAATGGTAAAGTGTCCTTCAGTTCCTAGTTCATCTATGGTATATTCTAGTGTCTATCTATGGTTTATTTTTTGGACTCTTGCTACTCTGTTCATGGTTTATATATGGGTTGAATTAGCTGTGGTCTGTACTTGAGTTCCTGTCTGAATGGAACAAGGTTACACTTGAGGCCTCCACTCTAACTAAATCCATATTGTGCTTATAACATTGAAAATGGCTTATATGGTGGTGATGGTTAACCCTTTTCCGGTCTTGTTTGCCCCTCTACAGGCTGTTATGCAGTAAGCACCTTGATATATCTTTGGGTTAGCATTTCAAAATTACTTAATCCTCTGTTGTACTGAAATGCTATATATGTGATAGTCATTTCCATTTTCACCATTATAAGCCTCTGAATATAAAAGACTGTCACTGAACTGGGCTTGCATCTATTTTGGTCTACTGAGTATTTTCAGTATATCGTCATGTTCAATTCTATTTATTCTTTTTTCAGATTCCTGAATTCAAGTTTTGGTGGTTTAGCCTTGTGAAGCGGGACATGAAGTTTACTGATTATGAAAAGATGTATCCAAAAGTGCCATTATGTTGTGCATTAGTTGAAGGTATAATGTTGACGTTAAGGACCGTCAACATACATGATCTCAGGAATCCTTTCTGCCATTGATGAATTCTTTGGATTTTACACGCCATATAATAGGTAGCAAACTGAGTTTCTTTACTAGTTTCAAGGCATTGTTTTGGTCTGAATGGTTGTGTTTTTCTATTTCTTAAATTGTATTATAATTGAATTTACTAGTCCCCTTTAAGTATAATTTTAGTGGTTGTTTGTTGTTAGTTGGTCATATATGAGTTTTGATGATGCCTCCCTTTTTTTCCAGATTTAATAATCTAATTAAGTTTGCTGACAGATTTGTTTTTCTTTTGCCAGTGTTGATGTTCTGATAGTGCATCAACCTCAGCAAGCAACTAGTAAGTTACATGTTCTCAAGATCACTAGCTTTGTCTATAGCAATTGTTGCTGGATTGGGGGGCTGTTTAGTTCGTAGTCCCTGCAGTTCTTTTTTGTTATTTATGGCCATGTACAGAAGTTCTTTGTAAAACTTTGTGCAGGTTTGAATTTAACAACTTATACTGCCTTTTGCATTGTATTTTTTTATCATTGGTTGTTGTAATTTTGACTATGCAAGTGTAAATTCATCCCTTTGTTGATTAGTTTATTTGTTTCAAACAGTTGGGGATTATGTGTCATTCTACAGGATATAAGGTAAATTATATCCATTTTGAATTACACTTATTTATTTATGAAATTTACAGTACTTTATAAGTGTAAATTATTTTACTTCGAGGTGTAAGTTGGGTATAAACCATTTGTTTGGTCAAATTTAAATTCAAATCTCCTTATTACACTTCATTTTGATCTATATGTCCTTATATCCGTCAGGTTTCAATTGGTTTATTTGCCAGCAATGATGGTTAGGATAGTCCTGTTATTCCAAGTTTTGTTTACCATAGTTTGTAACAATGATTTTTGTTTGAGATGTAACAGAAATGTAAATTACCAACTTTTGTTTGAGCTGTAATACAAATAATTTGCTAGCAGTGATTTTTTTTGTTTAATGGTATGAAACTTACACATATTTTTAATGAAAATTACACTGAAATTTTCAGTGTAAATTATGTTATTTGAAGGTGTAAGTTTAGTTTTACTTCCATTTTTCCTACTATAGAAAAAATTGTATATTTGTGCTTTTCAAAAATTTTTATCTTCAAAATTTTTCATTTCTTTAAAATTTCCCTTTGTTATCTTCCTACTATAGAAAATAATCTGTATTATTTGTGTTGTTCAAAATTTGTTTATTTGTAACATTTTTCATTTCTTTAAAATTTCCTTTTGTTATCTTCCTACTATAGAAAAAAATTTGTATTATTTGTGATTTTAATTTTTTTTATCTTCCAAATTTTGCATTTCTTTAAATTTTTCCTTTCTTTTCTTTGTACTATAGAAAATAATCTGTAATATTTTTCATTTTTAGAATTTATTTTTTTGCAAAATTTTTCATTTCTTTAAAATGTCCTTTTGTTATATTCCTAGTATAGAAAAAATTGTAATATTGATTTTAATTTTCTGTGTAATTTTCAGAATTTTCATTTGGTTTTTAGAATAATTTCAAATTTGGTGTTATTTGTGTCAGGGCCGGGTGATATGGTTTGAAATCTCAAGCGGTTGAGACAGAGGGCAAATCATATGGATTTGCTGTCATGCAAGTGCCGGTTGATTTTTCACTATCTCAACCGGTTGAGATGAGTTGCTGTTTCAACCGGCTGTGAGGTAGACAGACCCTTAACTATCGATCGTTTGATGCATGATTAGCCTAAGATAGATCGCTTATATGCATGCCTAAGACAATTTATTTATCTGTTAAGTCTTTTTTTTTCGATCACGTAAAAGGCTTGTGCGTTTTTATATTAAGAAAGAGAGTGTTATGTTACGGCACGGGTGGATTACATGTTTGACATTGAGTTCACCCCGCCCCTCCCATTAAATGACCACTCGCTGAATTAATCAACACCACCACCAGCAGCATGGTTGGCCACGAGCATGTAAAGTCGCCGCAACACACAGCCCCGTCCCGGCGAGGCCGTGGGAGAGCACAACAGCCCGCGCCCAGCAGCCGCCGGGGTAGTCACGCCAACAGCCCCACTAGCTGTGGGAGGAGCCCCGCCGGCTAGCAATCCATTGCCGCATCGCGCCCCAACAACACTGGAGGGAAGGTCACCCTGCCGGCTGGCCCGGAACCACTATAACCGGCCCAGAGCCTCGGTCTGCCCTGGATGCGGCCAATCCGGGTGACACCGCCGCCATCACGCCTGGGAAGTAGGGCGCCGCCAGAGGAGGAGAGAGGGCATCGCTGACCCGGGGTCATGGACCCTAGATCCGGGCCCCGAGGACCCAGATCCGGCCCGTCACCACCGAATCTGGCCACCAGGCGAAGGCTCAATGCCCTGTCTAGGGCCTATGATCCGCCGCTACCAACGGTCCACCGCTGCCCGGCCAGCGCGCGGCGGGGGTGGGGGCCGGGGGGACTGGCTACCTGCTACCAGATCCATACCTTGGCGGGGCCAATCCGGCTGGTCGCCACTGGTTTGTTGACTGTTGCCGGCCCACTAAGCCTATTGGTTCGAGATGCTTACTATGGCATTAGCTATTGTTCGTGTATTTATTTTATTTCTAGACCTTACTTAACCTTACTGATTCCTTTTGGGTCAATTGTGCAACTGCCCCCGTTCTAAAGTCTAATTGCTCATTTGCCCCCGTTTTTTAAACTTTGCTCGTTTGCCCCTGTTTTTTCGAAATAAAGGCACCGTTTGCCCTTGTTTTGTCACACCGTCAGCTTGTAGTGATTAATAGATTAAAAAAATGTTTGGAAAAAGGGAAAACAAAAAAAGACTATCCTACCCCTTATCCTCTCTCATGTCCCTCTCTGTTACTCTACTCGTCCCTGTCCCGAGCAGAGTCGACGCCACTACTCCACGAGCCCGGCGCGGCGGCGCGTCAGCGAGGCAGCATGGCGTGGCGGTCCGGGCGGCGCGCGTGCGGGCCAGCCCAGCGGGCCAGCGCGACGGTCTGGGCGACACGCGTGCGGGCCAGCGCGGCGGTCCGGCGGCGCGTCAGCGAGGGCGCGCACGGGCTAGGGCGGCGGTCCTGGAGCCGCGCGCGGTCCAGCGCGGAGGTTCGGGAGGCGCGCGTGCGGGCCAGCGTGGCGGTCCGGCGGCGCAGCACGGCTACGACGCGCGCGGGCCAGCGCGGAGGTCCGGGCGGCGCGCACGCGGGCCAGCGCGGCGGTAGGCCTCTGCCGCTCCTCGGCAACCTGGACCTTGGCCTCGTCCCCGCTGTGGTCGAGTCCAAATTTCAGAATTTGGGAGAAGGAAGAGGAAGAGGCTGAGTATGAGGATGACATGCAGGGTCCACTTGGCAGTGAGAGAGGGAGAGAGATCAATAGGGATGATATGTAGGGTCTACTTGATAGTGAGAGGGCATTTTTGTCTTTTCAGTATGGACTTAATATCGTTAAGCCTACTTCACGGGACAGGGACAACTGGAGCCTTCGTTTCGAAAAAGCAGGGGCAAACGAGCAAAGTTTAAAAACGGGGGCAAATGAATAATTAGAGTTTAGAATAAGGGCAGTTGTACAATTGGCCTGTTTACATGAATGACGATGATTGATGAATCTCATTTTGGTGTTTGATCTGCCCGAGGTGCCTTTAGGAAAAGAAAAAGGCTAGCCTTTTATTTTGACTTTTGACCGATGCACTTGTACAGCTGCCCATCGGTAGCTTTGCCTGCGCTAGCTCCAGATATTTTGGTCCCAAAAACAGATGGTTTAGTTGGAGTACATCATGGAATATGACCCGAGGAGCATTCCAACGCAGCCTCTAAAGGTTTTTGCGACGATATAGTGCAAGGTCAGAGCTACGAATCAGAGGTCAAACATGCAGGGCCTGTTTAGTGTAACTTAGAAATTCTCCACGAGTTGTTGGTGTAGGAACATGGTCCGATATATAGTAATAATCCCCGAGTACAAGCAAGTGTTGGATTTAGGGAGCGCAAAGATCTGGCGCGATTGTTTACGTACATCTACTTTTACTGGGTTGTTTATCTATATTGTCTTCTTGCCGGCTGTGAATGGATGGAATTTGAACGTTGGCGCCACCGTCCTCCTGGCAAAGGAGGCCCGGGAGGGAGTCGAGTCGGAGGGATTTGGAACACGTATATTGTCGAGCCACGGCCCACGGCCCACGGCCCACGGCCCACGTCGTTCCTTCTTCTATCGGAGCATCATCTGCTTTTCCCCTTTCAGCGCCGCCGCGCATTCGGTTCAGAAGTGGAGATGCGAATCCTCCCGCGACCATCGATGCTCTCTCTCCTCCGACTCCGAAACAGCGTCGCTACGACGGCTGCGACCTCCTCCACTACGCCATACTACGCCGCCGCCTCGGCACTGCTGCCTCGTGATCTCCCCGCCGTTTCATGGCACCTGCCCCGTTCGTTGCCACCGCCAGCGCGTGCGCGACGAGCACCTCCACATCCACGTCGTGTTTTCAGGTGTGTTATATATATTTTTTTAAGGCAATAAACTGTGGGGGACGATTTAATATTTGCCCCCTTAAGCAGCTTGGTTTGCCGCAGTCTATGTTGTGAGTTTGTGACGGATCTGATCGATTAGCTCCAGGTTTTCATTCAGAATTCTCTTTCTTGGAATCTATAAAAGGCTCAACAATGTTTTAAGTAACCGAAATCGATTTCAGGCAAATAAGTAATTGATTGATTGATAATACAACAGCGTTTACATGGGAAGAATCTAGGCTCTAATTAATAGATGGTTTTGGCCCAGGCTCCGCGTCGTCCGTTTGGGCGACTCAATGTCAATTAACTAAGATGATTGACTTTTATTTTGTTTCACGGTTTTTCTTGACACAGAAGATTTCCAAATGGATATCGCAGCATGGCCACCACCGGTGGAATCATCAAAGGCGACGACGACACGTTTGCCAATAAAGCAGACAATAGCGAACGAGATGGGATGCATAACGACAGCGGCAACAAACATACAAGGAAGACGATTGTTCTTCTATGTGGCGACGGCCCTCCCGCCGGTGAGTTCGGTGACGACGAAGAATTCGAGCGTTTGGAAGCTCAGAAGGTCGAGCATTATCAGCACCCTGAAGACGACGAAGGTGTACGCCCTATGTATATATTTCCATATAGCACGCACCGCGATGCTTCGATATACAGGGGCAAAAATTCATATAAAAAGGAGTATCGCTTTGCGAACCGCAATGAAAGTAAGTGATCAGTAATGGCTCTTTCCCCCCTATTTCTTCATGCCATCAACCAATTAATTCTCCACATAAATCTTAAGGTTATTGCATTACTTCCAGTAGTTAATAGTGCCGGTATATGCATTGCCACATGTATACATAGCCAGCCATGGACCCCCATAAGCAGGTTATAGCTTGTGCCATTAAATTGCCTAGTGTCTTCATCTTAGGCTCAACCTCTCAAGATTGTTTTGAGCCCCTAACACACCTCATAAATTGAAAACATGCTTTGTTACATGTAATAATTCATTATATATCATATATATGTCTTCTTGTTATATTGTCTAGACTTCCGTATCTACATTTTTAAGTTTGATATACCCCCTGGAAACTAGAAGGAAAAATTTGTCTAGGGCACTTAAATTTTATTTTGTCCATATTGTTTTTTTTTTGTGGCAAGGAAGTTTTTAACGGTGACCTACACGCAGGTTAGTTTTCATGACTGTTTCACATTTTTGTATCAAAGTTTCTAATAAGCAAATTCTAATAATGATTGATGGGTTGTGAAAGTGGATAAACCCTAGCCTCAACCCCTTTTTTCATACTCTCCTGATACTATTACTTTTTATTGTGTGTTTCCTTGAAGAGAACTTTTTTGAGGGGGCAAGATTCCTAGTAAACAATACATAAATATTTTATTTCTGCCCAGAGGAAAATAAAATCCTATACAATCTACTTAATTGTCATATTCGCCTTTAGCCTCGGCTGAGTTCTGGTTTACCGACCGGGATTATGGGGCCATGCAACCGGGAGTAAAGCCCATCCTCAAGACAAAAAAAAATTAAATTAATTCTTGAGGATCTCTCTTGCAGTGTGTGAGATCCGAACCTAGGACCCCCTTGCCTCCATGCTTAGCTACCTTACCAACTGAACTAAGCTATACATCACATATGATAGAGTCTTATACGCTCTCCTTTTGAACTAACTCATGGGGGACATTTAGTCCCAGTGAGGAGACCTTTAGTCTAGGTTGGTAAAACCAACTGGGACTAAACGATCACCTTTTAGTCTCAGTTGATGTTACCAACCAGGACACCAACCAGAACTAAATATTGTCTTCCCAGATTAAACAGTCATCCTTTAGTCGTAGTTGATGTTTGGTCACCCTTTAGTCCCAGTTGATGTTATCAATCGGGACTAAAGGTTGGAGGACATTTGTTGGTAACACCAACCAGGACTAATGGTTGGCTTTTAGTCCCGATTGATGTTACCAATCGGGACAAAAGAGCCTCTGGTGCTCTTGAAATTTAGAACCGGGACTAATGCTCCATTTAGTCCCGGACTCCAACACAACATAGACTAAAGGTGTGAAGCGAAAGTCATTTTTCTAGTAGTGATTTTTCATATATGGTTAGTATTTGTTTCATTATTACCATCCTAGTATAATATACAATGTGATGTTTTATGATGAAGCTTGGATCGAGGCAATGATGTTATCAGATCCCAAAGATTGCAACTTTGACAGCGGGACGGGAACTTGTGTGATGCATTCTCCAGAACACATGTTGCAAATTTTCTCCTTAAAGTTGGCTAAGATTCATGTGGATGGCGGCCCCATAGAATTGTATGGATATATGGCTGCACGGGATGTTCTAGAGCCATTGCTTAATTATGTCTTCAAAGTTAGCAGAAATAATCCCATCATCGTCGAGCAGGTGCACACCCATTCTTCTGAGCAGTTATTTCAAGTTCGGTATTTATTAATTTTGCAATATTATGCCAAACATACCACGTGCATGTATATATAGGACATATGAGATTGGAACATACATAATTTTGATGGCATACTACAACTGCGCTTAATTTCTTTTACACCATTAAGCTGGGAGTGTGGGATAGTATGAATATATTAATGTTGTATGAACTGTGTCTCCATTTACCCATTGGACATTGGCTTAATTTATACATGTGAATTCCTAGTTATTGTGTGTATTATTTTCTTATTTAATAATTTTGATGTTACAATTGTAAAAAGTGCATCTATGTGATTATTAACTAAAATGTCCAAAATCTGTAAAAAAAAAGTTTTTAGATTGTGTAGGACATTGCCATACCGAGGGTTTTATCGTTGTGTGATTATGATTTATAACAAGACTTGGCCTAGATTAATTATATATGAAACTAACGGGGTATATTATGCACCAAATAAAATAAAACAAAGAACTCTTGGTTGCTTGTACACTGCAAAATATAGCTTTTGTTTATTTGTTTATTTATTTGCAAACGGAGATGCATATTTATAGGTAGTTAATTTTCTTGGCATATAGGTAGTTAACTTTGCAATTCGAAATAAAAAAAAATAAATTACGTGGGGGAGTGGGATTTTGCCCTCAGTACTGAAAGCATTAAACGTGATATGTGACAAAACCATCGACCATAAAATATCACTTTATATTAGCTACATACTGTTACAAGTGAAACCACATTAGTGAAGTATTTGACATTTCTTATATTACTTTCTTCTTTTGCCAAATAAGAGCTACTGGATAATATATAATACTTTTGTAGGGTTCCCTCATAGAAATGACTGGCCCTAAGCGAGGAATTGTGCTGTGTGACACTACTCTGATTGAATATGACATGAGGATCAAGATGGGTGGAGAAGAGAAAGATGATCTACAGCTGATTGATGGCGTATCACTCGTAGACGACAGAACCACAGCTAGTGCTTATGCATTCACAAGACGCATCCATGGTGATTGTGGAGCAATTGACATAACCGTATCACGTCTTGACTTTGCAGTTGAGGCGACGATACAAGTTCACATATCTGAAGTAGAAAGCAGTTTCAATTTGTGTGTGGGCTGTTTTACCAGTGAGTTATGTGAAGAAATCCAGCTCTTTAAGGGCGCCATTGGTGAGCCGCGTGCCTTGAGGAGATGTGTTGTTGCTGCCGTAAAAGATACTTGGATGGATGTGAAGTTGAAGGTAGGTTCAGGGCCTTCTTACAGCAGTGACGACAATACAGAACATTGGTGTACCTTCAAAACGACCAATCATGGATGGAGCTGTCAACAGATAAAGGTTGAGTTTGGTTCCATATTGGTGAAGGTGACCTGGTCAACGTTGTCCAGCCCAAACAGCTTCGCGAGGCATTTCCCCAAACATCTAATGAGCCATTTTGGGTCAGGCCTAGTCATTTGACTGTTTTCCGGCCCACCAAAAGCCTATTGGTACAAGAATGGTAATCCTCCTTTCTAGGTTGCTACAAATGTGAGTAGTAGACCTTTTCTTCTGATGATGCTGGCATTTTGATTTGTTCCATTTCATTCCATCTCCGTACCAAATTTGTTATTGTGCCCAACGTTCAGTATCTGTCTGACCATCATGGCTTTGATCATTAAGTGTGTCTTTTTTTGTTTTGGACCTTATATAATCTCAATACTTACCTTTTAGGTAACCTCATGCACTTTGGTCCCTGAACGCTTTTCATTGGTGAAAAACTGAAAAAACCGACGGCTTGGCGGCTAGTAACTTTTCACTTTGCCTTTTGACCGGTGCACTTGTTTTTTCTAGAAGTACACAGTACAACACAGGTGCCCACAACCCGTCACCGTTCCACTATAAGAAAGGTCGGCAGTCAAACCTAATTTTGACAACAAGGAGGAAGACCCTAAAACAAAGTTTTCACTATATTACTGAGAAAGTTAGCAGTTTGTGTGTGTTCTCTAAAATATTAATATACTCATACATGTACGGCTGAAACCAACAACTAATCAGCTCGTGTTTTAATTGTGGTCATTATGCGGTGACAAGATGCATGAGATCAAGGTGGGGCCGGACCGCCGGAGTAGCTTGGAGGCTGATGAAGGCTGAAGCTGAAGCTTATGCTTATCCACACAGTGCAGTGGCGCCCAGGATCCGAAAGCGACGCTCCTGCGGCGATCCTGGACGCAGACTGCTGCATCGTATCGGATGGGGACGCCCGCCTACTTGCATTGCATATTTCCATGCAACCTTATACGACTATTACCTGAGCAGCCAACCAGCACCAGGCCGGGGATGCCTGCCTGCCTGCTCCAGATATTTGATTACAGTAGTTGCAATGCAACGATACGATTCTGTAGATGAATATGATGCAGGAGGTTGACGTGAGAACACACACGCAGTGGTACAGTTGTTGCTTTTTCTCTCTACCACCGGGGAGGATCCGATCGAGCATCCCAGACGTGGAACGACGCAAGCTCAATAACATTTTGTGATTATTTCTAAATTTGGCTTCGTTTGCTCATTTTTTTAAATACCATGAGTGATCAAACTTGAGATAAAAAAGTCAAACGGACTACAATTTGGAACGAAGGTAAGTTTTATATTCATGTTACAAATCGTACTTATAAATCTTTTTTTGATGGTGCTTCTTGAGGGTCTGTAGCTCTAACTTCCTTAGGTTTTTAAATGAAGCTCTATGTCAAACATTACCTCATAAAATGGCTCTGCAAGAGGAACCATAGAGAGAAGAAATCGCTCTATAATAGAGGGGTGGAGCCATATAAATATGGCTTTCTTCGACCTACGTGGCCTTTGAGGTGAAGTCTTCTATAAAGAAACAGTAACCAGGATCTAAGTAGCAAGTCCCTTGTACTATGAATCTATATAATAGCATTGATGTCGTACTATGAGAATTACATAGGGGCGGATCTGGCGGTGGGACAGCTGGGACTAAGCTCCTCCTACCACCTCCATACCAATAAAGCCTCTCCTTGAGCCCCAACAATATTTGTAAACATGAAAGTAGATGTTCAAAGATGACTTTAGCTTCCTCTTCCATTAAATCCTAGATCCGCCACTAGTATTGCTAGTAAGGATATGGTTAGAGCAAGATGGCTGCACTTTGTAATCCCAAACGGTCCGTATTCTAAGAATCTAGACCTTCATCAAAAGTTGAAGGTAATAAAAATAAATGGAGCGCCAAATAGGTATATATAGTACACGAAAACATTAAAACGACCTAGTGATAATTGTGATAGTACGTGTGGTACCCAAAATGTTTGGCCTTTGAGGTCATGAATAAGATGGATATGATATGATGTTGATGCGAACATTGCAGTTTCTTTATGACCACTAATTTTTAGTAGCGTACGCTCTACATTAATTTGTTGTTTTCTCCCCTAGCTAGGACTCTGACCGCTCAAGCATGGAACGTCGCTATCGACATGCCTAGATTTATATAAGCTTTTGTAGTAAAAAGGTCATATTATATATAGGGAATGAAAAGTCAAAACAACTATGAACTACAAGTACTTCTCATCTCAAAATAAGTTAACTTTTAGAGTTACTCAAAGTCAAAGTATCTTAAGATCACCGAAATAATTATAATTAGGATACAATTTTCTTTTAAGATTTTCTTTTAAGAGACTTTCTTTTAAGAAACAAATTTTGTTCTCTCAAAAAGATACTTTGAGAATATAACAGGTGAAAGAGATGTAATGATAGGTGAATGCTGGCAGATGATTGAACAAGCATTTTATTTTTAACAAACCATTCGTTGAGAGTATAATTTTTTTGTGAAGTGTATGACTTTGTAGATATGTAAACTATTTCATATACACTATATATGGAATATGTTTTTATATTATTATGGTGTAATAGATGATATTCTTTTCCGATAGAGTTGATCAAATTTAATAGAAAAAGAACACTCCCCCCTTCGTCAACTCGAGAAATGAAATAGTTTTATCTTTGACCAAACATATAAGAAAAGCACTTTTTTACAATGCTTAGAGAGTCGTTGGAAAATATTAGAAAATATTTAATATGTCTATGATAAAATATTAGTATTCATAGTACATAATTGATGTCATTAGACAAATCATGTAATATATATTTTTATAATAAATTTACTTGCAAATACAAATATTTCTAATCTTTTTTTTACAAATTTAGTCAATGTGAGAAAAAATTGGCCGGCGCCTGTCCTCTTTTTTTGCACAGACCTCCGAATAATTTTTTAAAGTTGGGTTATTTTGGAACGGGTGTACAGTACATGAGGATCCCTCTGTACGTGCATGTGGATGGTGTCAGGCACCTCCATCGGCGACACGTACCCATGCAGGTATGGTAAAATGGCCCGGACTGCATGGGCAGGCGGCAGGCACGACGTACACGCGGCAGGACACATCGGATCAGAGCCGGTCGAATGCGGCCTCACGGCCACGGTTCCGTATGCTCCTTCCTGGTCGAGACGGAGACGATTCCGTGGGAGAAGACGGGACACACACAAAAAAAAAAGTCACAGGCCGGTGAGCGATACGATGCGATGCGCCTCCCTTTCCAAAACGAACCGAACCGGGGGCCGGAGTTGCAGTTGCTTGCCTTGCCATATGCCATATGCCAATGCCAGGAATGGGAGGAGCATCGAGCTGGAGACCGGTGAGCTTTTTGGCTTTTCCATTCCATCCACTCGCCCGCTAGCTCAGGCTGTCACACTCTTCAGTCTTCACACACAGGCACCCAGCAGCAAAGCTGCAACAGCAACACTCCGGTTTGGGGCATCCATAATATCCCGGCGGAAAGCGACGTATCCCTCCGTCAAGTCTCCGTGGAAAAGGATAGGATATGCATGGGTCATGGGTGGGGCCGCTGGAGACGACACGCCGTTATCATGGCCATTGCCTATTCTCTATCGCATCGGCCATCATACTGCAGCAGCTCCATCAGCCGTAGCTAGTAGTAGCGGTTACAGCGGCCATCAACGACACAGCCGCACCCACCACTCGCTGTCACGCACACGGCCGGAGAGTACAATATTCTAATTACAGTAATCTATAGTAGATAGAGTATATTGTATTTCTATATATACCGGCCGGCCGGCGGCGCAACCATGCATGGAGTGTATGTACTATACTATGCTTAGAAAACCTTTTTTTAATCTTGGAACGGTATACGTTGTCAGTCTATTTGATAGTGCTCGCTCTATGTTTTTTTTTTTTAACTCTATTTTATGTTTTTCAATCCCACAAATGCAGCTCTACAAACTCTGCTATAAGAGGAAAAAAAAGTGAAGTTAGAGCCCGTAAAGAAATGCTCAAGGGACTTTCTATAATATTGTTTCACGTAGAGATGATGATTATGGAACAGAGTTTAATTATAAAACCTTACCAGAAGAGCAGTACCAATACATCGTGTTGACATACTTATGATATCGACATAGGTGTGTACGTGTACGTACGTAGGATGATATGATATGATAATAGTAGTATACTAGTATAGGAGACCTAATGTGACATGTCACCTTTTTTTCCCTGCTAGTACTACGTACGTATATTATTTGATGCGTGTAAGTAATTCTCGCTAAGCCGGCGGGCCGGGCCAACTCGATCATTGTCAATTGTCATCGCCTGCATAAAAAAAAAAAGTCATCGTCTGCATCTGCATGGCGTGGTGATGATATGATGAAAAGCAACAGCGCTGGCGTGGTGTGAGTGGTAACGAAGTCGTGCCGTTGGGTAAATAAAGATTCGCTTCTTGCAGCACTACTGTGTAGCTGCACACGGACACAAAGATTTCCGTGTTTCTATGTAATTAAAGGTGGAATGGAATGAACAATGAAGCGGTGTACGTGTATCACTGTAGCGTGTTTATTATTTCAGTCCAATGATAATGACAAGAAATAAAGCTGAATCGAATATAGCAAGATTTTCATGTGTGATTAGACAAGTCCAGGCGGTGGAAAAACGGATTAATTCATGCGGAAAAGAGATTCCCGGCTCTAAAAACCTTCTTTGGGCTGGTGCTACGTGCACCAAGCACACCTTATATTATATATATATAAGTTTTTTTTGCTCGAGATTGTATTTGTGTTGGTGACGAGGATTTTTCAACCAAGCATGAGTGTTTGCTTTCGTGAGTGGGCTGTACCTGTACGCATAGTGGGAGTATTTGCATCTCGGTCTCTATACGAGCGAGGTCCAACGAGCAAACAGACAAGCAGAAATACACGGAAAACGGAACGGTTTTCCACGCAAAAGAAATACGTACGGGCACTGGCCGGAGACAATATAGTGTCCTCCGCAATACATTACTGCACGTCTGCACCGTGGTCCCCGCTCTTGTAAGGTCCACATGGCAGCCACTCCGACCGACTCGTGGCGCTGCAGCCTGCAGCTGCAGTCCTCTCCTGTACACGAGTGAACGGCACGTCGCGGGCCTGGCACGGAAGACGAGCATTGGCACGGCTGCTCGTGCTGGTGGTCGCAGCTCGCGCGCACCAACCAGAATTTACTAAATTTAGCCATCAAATTTAATTTTCTATTTCTCGTCACATCAAAATACCGACACATACACGAAGTACTAAATATAAATAAAATCAAAAACTAATTATATAATTTTATTATACTTTACGAGATAAATATTTTAAACCTAATTTATTAAAATTTTAATAATTTTTATTAAATATAAATAAAATACTATAAAAATTCCGTTATAGAAATTTCGGCGCCAATAAACAAGGCCCAAGAGACACCAACGGCACTCGCGAGGCGGTGGGGGCGAGTCGTTGGCGCGTATCTTCAAGCGTCACAGTGAGCCAGGCCTCCTCGTCGGCCTCCATTAAATTAATTAATTAATTAACCCACGCTCGCTCTCTCGTCTCCATGACTCCATCCTTTCTTCGTTACGCTCACACTGCACCAGTAGCCCACCACCTCCTCTCCCTCTCCCTCTCCCTCTCCGCTATATTAATACCATTAATTAATCCGAATAAAATAATGTTTTGTCCCACCCTACTCCCAATTCATATTGAGGCTTGGCTCGCTTGCTTGCTTGACCAACGCGATTATGATTAGCGCTGATGATTAGCGCGCGTTGGTCCTATTATCCCTATCCTACATATGCGGAGATGCCCCTCCCGGTCCGGCGTATTTGCTTCTCGGTCCCTCTGCTGCTGTGCTGTGCTACAGCCTACGGCTGCCTGCTGAAACTGACGGACCTCCTGGCACGCTGTGGCAGGGCAGTTGTTGGTTGGCACTGCAGTGGCACCAGGCCGGACGATTAAGGCCTTGTTTACATCCTGGAATTAGGGTTAGAAATTTCTGTAGCGGAATTTCTATAGCATTTCGTTTATATTTGGTAAAAATTATTTAAATTTTGACTAAGAGGCTTAAAATGTTCGTCTCGTAAAGTACAATAAAACTATATAATTAGTTTTTAATTTCATTTACATTTAGTACTCCATGCATGCACCGATATTTTGATGTGATAAAAAATAAGAATTTTGTATAGTAAAATTTGGTGTCCAATTCTAGATCTAAACAAGGCCTAAAGCCAGCCAGGCTGACTGGCCTGTCTGCACGGCCGTGTGTTGGGACCCACCTGTCAGCCTGGGTCCAGCTACTAGCCCTGGGGGCCCTGGGCCGCAGCTCATCATCGTGCATGATATCACGTGGGAGACGACGGGTGGCGTTGGCATGGCAGGACGTGGGCTAGCGCTATGTCCCGGGACAAGTATACAGCGGCTGTGTGTTGAAATAGGAGTACCCTCTTTCATCAGCTAGCTCTGGTGTACGTACTCGTGTTCCGGTGCGTCCATTAAATCGATGCCTTGTCTTTTGTAGCCCATGAGTTCATGACGAGGACCAGGTACGACCGTGCAAGATCGACGCTGCACATCACGCTTCTCTTAAGAATTCTCCGTAGTAATGTCAAGATGAGAGTCAGAGAACGTTATATAACGTCACGCTTTGTCTCTTAAAGTTTAGGATCAATAATATAGGAATGAGAGGCGGTCCTTATCTTTTATAGACACAAAAATAATCAATTGTGCACAAGGTGTTATATGTCACGTTTGTCTTAAGCTCTACATAGGTGACATGGCATAAAAAAAAAAACAAAATCCTCATTCAAACTCTCTCTAGCTCTCTCTCTCTTCTTTCCTCCAAGATATAATTCCATTGCTAACAAATATCATTCGTCAACTTTCGCGTACTCATATTCCGCTACCATTAAATCGGCTCCTTGTCTTTTCTAGCCATAACGAGGGTAAGATGCAACTATGCAAACAATTACACGTCACGCTTGTCGTAATGTTTACCAACTATCTTTCATCAGCTCGCATGTAGTCACGTGCCGCTACGCATTAAATCAATGCCTTGTCTTTTCTAGCCATGACGAGAGTCAGGTCCAACCGTGCAATGTGTTATACGTCACGCTTGTCCTAAGGTTTGCTGATAGTATTATCAAGATGAGAGGCAGTCCTTAAAAACAAGAGTTTAAGTAATACTAATTCATAGGAGTAGTTTGCGATGACCGTTCCACTGTTGCTCGCCCTAACAATAATGCAATGCTATGTTGTGTTGATTCTTTTTTCATGCATGTAATTATGACTAGAGCTACTTTGTTTTATCTTTTGTAAGATAGAGTGGCCTACAGAGGCACATAACAAGTCTTGTATACCTCAACGGATCAACACAATGGCATGATATAAAAGACAAAACCATGTAGCCATGCAAGCTCTCTCTCCATTTTTTTTCATCTTTATTTCTAGAGAAGTTATATTTCCATTGTTACCTATCTTTATGAGTTTTTGTATACTCGTGTGTTAGTTGCTTATTAAATCGGTGCCTTGTCTTTTCTAGCCATGATGAGGGGTTCAGTGCAACTATGCTAGGTGTTATATGCCACGCTTGTCTTAGGTTTGCATAGGTGCCATGACACACATAAAAGACAAAAGCCATACAACAATGCAAATTTCTCTCTATTTTTTCTTTTTTCTTAGACAAGCTGTAATTTCATTTCTAACTATCGTCTTTCATCAGCTTTTGTGTACAGATGTGCCACAACGCATTACATCGATTCTTGTCTTCTCTAGCCATATGAGGGTTAGATCTAATGGTGTGGAAGCAACTATACGTGTCATGCTTGTCTTAGTGTGCACTAATAGTAATATCAGGACAATAGTGTAGAAACATACTGTATATACGAGGAGTTTGTGATGGCAACAATGCAATAATATGTTATGTTGACTCGTTTGATGCATGTAATCGTGATTATAGATACTTTGTTTATCTTTAGCGAGCTAGAGTAGCCTAGAGAAACACGAACATGTCTTTCTACACCAACAGACAATGCAATGACGCAAATAGAAGACAAAAACCATGCAAGCACGCAAACTCCCTCTATTTTTTTCTTTTCTTTCTAGCCAAGCTGTTATCGCATTGCTAACTATCTTTAGATCAGCTTTTGTGTACTCATGTGCCGCTACCCATTGAATTGATGCCTTATCTTTTCTGGTCATGACAAGAATCAGGTGCAACCGTGTGAGGCGTTATACGTCACAGTTGTCTTAAGGGTTTACTGGTAGTAATACCAAGACTAGAGTCGATACTTAAAAAAGAAGCGAGAGTGTAGGTAGTACTAATACATAGGAGTAGTTTGTGATGATTTATTATTTCACAATGGAATTAATGATATGCTATGTTGTGTTGATTTATCTCATGCATGTAATCACGATTAGAACTAATTTGTTTATCTTTTGTGAGCTAGAGCGGCCTAGAGGGGCACGTAACATGTCGTTTTTGTCTATCTACACAACCACAACAATATCTGCCATCATCCTTTTTAGATGATTTTTTTTGTTTTTGGACCATGGAATGTGCCCTAAACGTTATTATAACACGAAAGATAAAATAAATAGGCCCCAATCTGTATCCATCAATATGTCAAAGCATTATAATTTGACAATTCCGCCTCTATTTGCTTGTAGACTTTATATCATTGATCAAATTACTGTCAATACAGGATTTTTCTTATTTGAAGCCAAAACAAACAAGATTTTAGCTAACCAAATTATTGGATGCTATAGATACTGAAAAGCGACTGTCTAGGTGAAGCTATGGTATTGGCCAAACAAATGCTATCCATATATACTCATGGAGACAATAACAACAATTAGATTTATTGCAATTTTTAATATACACATATATTGTTATCTTTATATAACTAGAACCATGCACGCGGTATCTTTAGAAGCTTTTAACTTTTTTCATTGTTTCTCCAATTCAACGTAATAATCCACCATCCTTAGATTTTGCATATGTGCAGATGCATGAGCTTCGTTGTTAATACCGAAGGAGGAGAAGAAAGAAGAAGAAAACTCGTACAAATCTAGTCTACCTCTAACACTAATCGATAAAAAGTACCTCAATTGCCATGACACCAATTGTACCATTGAGTTATATTAATCCATTTTTTTTTCATATATCTCTAGACCTCACGTACAGTCACACAACTTGCCCTAACGCAGCCGCATCCTCACGGTATATATGCAGAACACATGCAAAATGTGTACGTGAACTCTCGATCTCACTCTATTAACCCACTAACATGTGTTGTCGTTGTTACATCACCTATACGGCATAGAGACATCATAGTCATGGGAACCCCCTCCTACTCTAGCTATAACCCTCAGCCGGTTTAAAAGTTGCCCAACAACCCAAGTCTCAGATCACCTAAGATAGACTACGGAGACGTTTGCCACTCCTCGGCTAAAACCGCGCTTACTTGCCTAACAAAATTTGACCGTAATAATAACGTCCAAATCTCCCAACCGCATCCGAAGGCAAAGCGGCCCCGTTAGCCCCGTAATACGTAAGGACTCGAGGGTGTCCACCGCAAAAGCGGCATCATCGCGTCGTTGATCCGCGTGCCGAGTCCCAAGGCCCGGCGTTAACCTCGCGTGCTGGCGTCGTGCAGCCACAGCACCACCACCCCAGCAGCAGCGGGAGGAGAGGAGAGGAGAGAGGAGTCCACGCGAGTGAGGAGAGGAGAGGAGAGGAGAGGAGAGGAGAGGGAGCAGGAGGAGATCTCTCCCCACCCACCCCGGACCCTTCCTCCTCCTCTCGGCCTCTCCGGCGGGCGGGCGGGCAATTCGGCCATGGATCCCCCACGCGGAGGTCAGCGCTCCTCCTCGTCCCCTCCTTCCTTCCTTCCCTCCACGGTTTCCCTTTCCCCGTACTTACTTCCCCGCGCCGCGGTCGCCGCGCGGCTCGATCCGCGCGTCCGGTGTCTCGCTCCGCTGGTCCCCGCGCGCGGCCGTTGCCGATTGGGCCATGCGGAGCGGGATTCTCCCGTCCGCGTCCGCGCGTCGAGGTCCCATGGCGCTGTCTCTCGCGCGCGCGGGCGGCGGCGGCGACGGTCCTTCCTTCCTAGCGCTCGTCGCTCGCCGCCGCGAATCCGAGATTTACCGTGCATGGGCGGCTGCAGCGCTTGAATTGCTAGTCGTGTTAGTCTAGTCGCCGCCCCCGCATGTGGGGGACGGGCTCGGCGCCGGCTCCGGGAACGTTAGATTCGCGTGCATGCGGCGGAGGCTACGCGCATTGCGGCCGGTTCGCCCGTGGCGAGTGCGGCGGCCGGGGGATTCGGTGCCTTTACGACGTCGTTGTCCGCGGATGTACGTGTCCACGGCTGCCGCGCCTCGTTTGTTGGTATTGGTACCCGGTGGTGGTAGCAGAGTATCTCTCTCTCTTTTGGGACGGGAACGGCAGAAAAGGGGTCGGTCGGTGGCTACCGCCTCAGCTGCTGCTAAGGGTAGGGGGCTACTGTTGCGGTTCGTGGACTTGGATGCCCGTCCTGTGGTTACAATCGCGTTGACTTGGCCGTATAGGGTGTTTATTCTGATGCGCCGTCTTGTTTGCCTTTGGTGGTGTGGCTGCTTTAGGTTGATGGAGCAGCCGTGTGTTGATTTCGTTTGTTATATACAGATTTATTACAGAGGGTTTAAGTTTCTTAGCAGAAGCAGAGTGTGTTTCTTTCCTTCCATTGATGCTGTCTATAGGTAGAGGCTATGCAAGTAGAAGGTTCCTAATACTAGCGAATAATATGTGCTATACGAGCTATTGTTACAGCTTGTGGATTTGGATGCCCATTGGGTGATCCCAATCAAGTTGACCTGGTCGTGTCCGATTTTTATTCGGCTGCGCTGCTTTGTGTGCCTGGTGGTATGGCCGCTTTAGGTTGATGAAGTCGTGTGTTGATTTCATTTGTTATACAGGTTTACAGAGGGTTTAAGTTTCTTAGCAGAGTGTGTTTTCTTGCCTTCCATTGTTGCTCTTTATAGGTAGAGGCTACGTAAGTAGAAGGTTCCTAACACTGCTAGCTAATAATATATGCTAGGGGCTAATGTTGCAGTTTGTGATTTTTGATGCCCATTTGGTGATTCCGACCGCATTGACCTAGCTGTGTCGGTTATATTCGCGCACGCTGCTGTGTTTGACTTGTTGCTGTGTCTGCTCTAGGTTGATGGAGGCAGCAGTGTGTTGATTTCATTTTTTATACAGATTTACAGAGGGTTTAAGTTTCTTAGCAGAGTGATGCCTTCCATTGTTTCTGTATAGGTAGAGGCTGCGCAAGTAGAATGTTACTAAGACTATCTAAAAATATATGTGGAACACATTCACAGCTCAATAAAACATGCCTCGTATATGGCGCCAGAATCTGAGTTGTGTAGAAGTGCCATGCAAGTCTATTATAAACGGTCAGTTACGAAAGGCCTATGTATATACTGGGAAACTGTACTAGAGTTGTTATATTCTGTACCGTGTGCATTTTTCTATTTATGGAATATACTTGCACGCTTTCCTTTTTTGTGGTTCCAACATTACTTTTTCCTGTAAAACATAGTAGTAGTGCGGGCAGGATCTGCAAATACGATGTCATATTAAATTGAGGGGAGAAAGGAAAAATGCTACCAGGCCAAGTAACCCATAGAAGCCCAACATCCTTGCACAAACCTAACTGCCTAGGGTAAAGAGGGCAAAAAGGCAGCATGCATCTGCTGCTGGAGGGGGAGGCAGCCGCCGCCACCCGTGCGGGGCTTCCAGCGACAACCCCTTTGTGCTGGAGTCCGGATCGGAGGCAGTGGCCCCTGCTACTGCAGTGCGAACTGGAGGCTGTGTACCCTGCTGCTGCATTGACCAGAGGCGGCCGTTGCGGCTAGTGTTTGTTTATCAGTTTCTAAGATTATGTTGAAACGATTACCCTACAATATTTGCAACCAGTATTCCTTGGATGCTTTATGGGATCTAATAAATTTAAAGTTTCTATTCTGGGCTTCAACTCTGATGATTCATTATTATGAGTTATAATAACTACAAAGTTCCTTTCAAACATGCTTCTGTATCTAATATATAATGCTGGAAAAACATGAATTCTATTTTGTATATATTGAATGGATGGTAATATGTTGTGTTATTTATTACTCCAGGAACAGTGATTGATCCTGCTAAATGTCGATTGATGAGTGTGGATGAAAAGCGAGAGCTCGTTCGTGATTTATCAAAGAGCCCAGAAAGTGCTCCTGACAGGCTGCAGTCATGGACTCGTCGGGAAATTGTAGAGATTCTTTGTTCTGATCTTGGAAGGGAGAGGAAATATACTGGTTTATCCAAACAGAGAATGCTAGATTATCTCTTCAGGGTGGTGTCTGGAAAATCATCTGGTCCTGTGGAACATGTACAAGAGAAAGAGAAAGGGAAAGAGAAAGAAAAAGAAAAAGAAAAGGAAAAGGAAAAAGAGAAAGAGTCAGTTCCTGAGCCCAATACAACCAACCATCAGTCCCCTGCCAAACGACCGAGAAAGAGTGACAATCCATCACGATTACCTATAATCACAAACAACTCTGCAGCATCTGATGTAGCCGTGCCACCTAATAACCCACGCTTCTGCCAAAATGTAGCTTGCAGGGCTATTCTCAGGGACAAATTTTGCAGACGCTGTTCATGCTGCATTTGTTTCAATTACGATGATAACAAGGACCCAAGCCTCTGGTTGTCCTGTAGTTCAGACCAACACTTACAAAAGGATACCTGTGGTTTTTCATGTCATCTTGAATGCGCTCTAAAGGATGAAAGAAGTGGTATTCTGCAAAGTGGACAATGCAAGAAACTTGATGGTGCCTATTATTGCACTCGTTGTTGGAAACAGAATGATTTGCTTGGGTACTTTCTATAGCATCCTTTTGTTAGACAGTTTTTATGCAATTTGATTCTTTTTTGTTCCTGTGCTTCCAGTCTTATTGCCTTCTTATCTTAGTCTGAGATCCCGGTATATCTTGCACTGATAGAACAATTGAAACATCAAACATATTAGTTTGATAGTTGTGAGGTTTAGCTTTGATATTTTTCATCATAATTTATCTTCCAAATACTACACTTTATGTACCTTACCTGGTGAAAAAGATCGAATCTTATTATATATCACTTTCTTGTAGCTTTGCTGTTCTGTTCTTAGGGATTGATCCTTTTACTATCACCATTATGTAGGGAAAAAATGCTCACAGGTAGAGAAACATTTAGATATTTCAACTTGGTATTTTTAGATTTACAATCAGCCTGTCATGCTTTAACTTTATGCAATGCACTATTGCTCTGGATACTCTATTCTACCATGTCTAATGAACGATTCATCCAGTTTCCCTCTGGGGTCAGATTTGTTTGTCGGGACATGCAGAGTATTTTAGGTAGAAGACTATTAAAACTGGTCCTCAACCCTATTTAATTTAATTTTCAAGTTTTTATATCTTCTTGAGGGAACTTACTGCTCTAGTTTCAAGGAATCAAGGTATGGAATGGATGAGTTCATAGTTTGATAAAATTTGAGCTTTCGAGTTGATAAGGTAGAGGATGTACATGTAGCATTGAATATTAGAATAATTATCTGGTAGGTTAGTATTACCTCACAAGAGGCAAAATAAAGAAGCGCAGTTCTTCAAATTGGTTTCGGTTTGATACTATTGCTCTGTTCTATTGATTGGAATGCATGAATTGTTAATCGGCAGAGTCATTTTGGTATTGTGAACCTACTGAGCAAGCACGTGACGTGACTATTAAATTTCCTTTCTCATTTCTCAGTTCCTGGAAGAAACAACTGGTGACAGCAAAAGATGCTCGGCGATTGGATGTATTGTGTCATCGGATTTATCTCAGTCATAAGATCCTCATGTCCACAGAAAAGTACTTGGCATTGCACGAGATTGTTGATACAGCATTGAAGAAACTGGAGGCTGAGGTCGGTCCTATATCTGGAGCTCCAAATATGAGTCGAGGAATTGTTAGCCGACTTACTGTTGGTGCCGAAGTTCAGAAACTTTGTGCTCAAGCAATAGATGCTATGGAATCATTGTTCTCGGATGTATCTCCTGCTAGTTCAAGAATTCAGCGTATGTTTTGTACCCGTTATGTTTGACATTCACATATACAAATGGAATTGACTAATCGATCCATGTTTCCATTTTCAGGACCATCTATGTTACCACCAAACTTTGTAAAGTTTGAAGCTATAACTCAAACATCTGTCGTGGTATTTTTGGATTTGGTTCACTGTCCTATGCTTGCCCAAGAGGCAACTTCGTTTAATATCTGGCACAGAGTGGCTGTTACTGATTCATACCTGTCAAATCCGAGTGGCATAATACTTGCGCCGTCGAAAAAATTACATGTCACTGAGCTTGTCCCGGCTACAAGCTATATCTTTAAGGTTATTGCTTTCAAGAATTCAATCGAGTTGGGGTCGTGGGAAATTAGAATGAAGACAAACTGTCAAAAGGATGATCTGAGGGGTTCAATGCCAGGTGGTACTGGACTAGGACAAAATAGTGAGAGCCCAAAGGCAAACAGTGATGGCCAGTCTGATCCTTCCTCAGAGGGTGTCGACTCAAACAATAATACTGCTGTTTATGCTGATCTAAACAAGTCCCCTGAAAGTGATTTTGAGTACTGTGAAAATCCTGAGATCCTAGATTCAGATAAAGCGTCTCATCACCCCAGTGAACGCATCGATGACATGCAAAATATACAGATGGCTGCAGATAGGGTAACAGAAGTCACTGAGCTAGAAGAAGCGCCTGGGCTCTCAGCCTCAGCCTTGGATGAGGAACCCAATGCTTGTGTTCAAACAGTGTTTCTCAAGGAGTCAAACTCACTAGAACACAATCAAAGAACTGTAGTTCCTAGATCACAGGATACATCTAATGTACTGGCTGGAAATGAATTGGTGATTGTTGGGCCTCAATATGCTGGTTCTTTGCCACCCATTGCATCAAGAGGTGTGGAAAACAGCAAGGAGAATGGTGGAAGGGGCTTCAAACCCAAACCTTGTGACAACATTGTTCAAAATGGCTCTTCAAAGCCTGAAAGGGAACCTGGCAATTCGTCAAACAAAAGAACATCTGGTAAAATGGAGGACCTTGGCCACAAGGATACTTCCTCTGAAGTGTCCTATGAGTACTGTGTAAAGGTGGTCAGGTGGCTGGAGTGCGAGGGCTATATTGAGACAAACTTCAGGGTGAAGTTTCTTACATGGTTTAGCTTGCGTGCCACCCCGCAAGAGAGAAAGATAGTTAGCGTCTATGTGGATACTCTTATTGATGACCCTGTCAGTCTTTCTGGCCAGCTCGTCGACAGCTTCTCGGAGAGGATATACAGCAAAAAGCGGCCGTCCATGCCTTCTGGTTTCTGCATGGACCTGTGGCATTAAGGAACTGCAAGCTCTTACCATTTGCTTTGTAGGGAGCATATTGGTCCCATTCTTTCGTTGCAGATCGTTGCATTGATTCTTCATTGGAAGTTTCACTGAAGTATTTGACTTGCACATCTTCATTGAAACTTTCCTTTTTCAATGACAGTAGGTTATGTTATTGGGCAACTTCTTTTTCCTTTTCCGTTTTACATCTGCTCCATAATAGGTTACAGTGCTGTCATCTGTACCGTCCATTTTAATCTTAGAGCATCATCAGTAGGCTGCACTATTGGGTCAGCTTGGGGCATCATGAATTTTGTGGCGTATAGCTGCTCAAAGAAGGATGATTGTCAGGCTGGATCAGGACTGCACCTGTCTGTGGGATGAAGCAGGCTTTGTATGGACGTCGACGAATCCGAGCTAACCATGTCTTGTCAGTAAAATGGTTGTGCTGTATCTTTGGGGAATATGCATTTTTCTTGCTGACTCTTGTTGGGAATGGGAGGAATGATGTTTAAGGTGCAGAACGTCTGCCTAAATTAATGTTATGTTGACTCATGCTCCTCTGTCTGCTGCATTTGTTGGCTCGCTGATGAGTTCCTCCGGTTCTGTTATTCTGTGTTGCACCTGTTTGAATTCCATTCCAGTGCTCATGGCTAGTGTAGTTTGGCATTCATGAGTGAACGGCATGGTGCTCATGGCCGTCGTGTGGGATCCTGGGACGGCTGTTGAATCCTCCTTGGTCACTTTTCAGCTCAATGAAGGCGGGGAAAAGAAATGGCGTCTGCAGATGTCACTTAGGTGAAGTTATTTCTTGTGATTGTGATACGTTGATAAGTATTATTGATGTTGTCATGCAACCATTAAGCATCTCAAATCAAACAAGGTTCTTTTATAGTACTGAAAAAGCAAAGGTTGTTTGGGCATTGCATGCAACAGATGCAGTTAGCCGATTTTGTAGCCTTCCTCCAAGAAGTATTGACATGAATATAGATTTTGTCTTCTGTATTTGTATAGGAATAAAGATTTTAGTGGGTTTTTTCACAATATTGTTTTTTTTCAACTGGATTTCTCTTAATATTTTGCTCGTCAAAATAGAAAACGATTCTTGTTTTTTTTTTTCTTATCGAAGATAGAGAAATAGAGAACTGCTTGCTTTTTCTTTTTTCTTTTTGGTTAGAATGACTCGTAAGGATTTTTTTTGTTTTTGAGCATCGACGACTCATAAGGATGTAGAGGGCGAGTTTAAGAAAAACTAAAAAAACTGTTGGATATACTCTTGTCGTTTATAAACCATGCAGAACACTAGTACAATCCATGTGCATCACACATGAGAACGGCTGGCTGTAGTCTGAAGCCGGTGCACGCAGCCGCCGGAGCATGGGGTGGATGACGAAGGACATGCACTGGCCCTGCCGCGAGCTTCCGCTGGCGAAAGCGATGAGGCGGACGTAGGCTTCCGGGTGCTCTCGCCGGCACTCGCCCACCTCCCGGACCAGGAGCACCTCCGCCGCGTCCGTGCAGCCGAACTGGGCAGCTTCCACAGCGTCCGGCTGTCGTATTACCCTGGCATCCGGCTGTGTTGCTCCGGTGGATCGTCGTCCTGGCCTGCACGCCATCGCCATGCATGATCAGATCTCATGCGTGCATGGAGCTCTGCTATCAGCTGCTGATCAGATCTCAGACGAGAGAGACGGCCGGCCGGCTGGACGGAACATAGGATCCGATCGATACCTTGTCCAACTCCAAGCAGGGCGCCATCCTCTGGCCACGATAGACTTCCAGGTCTGTCGTCATGTCCGTGCGGGCTCAGCACGTACGTGCGCATAGACTAGGATTGTTTGAGCACCCAGCACCCACGGTTTGCCAACTACTGGAATCATCAAAGCACCACTCTCCATTTTCCCGAAAATGAAACCAAAGACGTCGGTTTTCTAGCAGATTGTTTGGAACGTGATGTGTTCACTGAACATGCTCCTAGTTCAGTTGTTACGAAGGGGCATAGCATGTCCCTTTCACGAAGAAAGCACACCAATGCAAATACACATTTTCTTCGTACTATATGCATGCGAAGCTTTACCATGATATTTTCTCAGCTAGTAACAACTCCCTCCTTACTAGAAATAGAACATAAAGAGCTATTAAAGGTCCAGTAGAAGGTAGCCTAGTCCGACAAGCGATCCAGGGAGTCTTCCGTAAGACAAGATCGACTTCCTTTTGCACCTGTTCCATTTGTTGAATGAAATACCCCCTTCCTACGGTGAGTGTTGGGTGAGGGAAGGGATATCTTCCATCACAGATCGTACCCACCAACAAAAGAATCTGCGCTCGATTCCTGAACTGACACACAGGAGAGGAGACAGAGTAGCAGGGGGCTACCCCGGCCCTCGTCTCCTGATTCACCAAAAAACAAAACTTGTTCTTGATTTACATTTCCAGAATATAATGGCCAGACAGACACATGCATACTTAGTCACCAAAAAAAAAAAAACTTCCAGGCTAAGGCGGTATATGTACGTTTACAAAAGATTTATAGAACAACAGCAGATTCCAGTGTTAGACAGACCTACTTCTGGTCCTCGTCATGTTTATATTGCAAACGATACTCCTCCCTTCAATTTCCCTTCACTCAGAATGTCAACCAGGTCATTATCCAAACGCAAATCCTGCAGCAATCACAATCTTTAACATAGGTGATAGCATGATCGATCTCGAGATTATCAGCTGGAGACTTCTCACCTTGTTACTCGCTGAACGGTGATGAGCTTGATCCATGGAAGGAGGAGCTGAAGAAGACGAGGGATATTCCGACGGCGAGACGATCCGGTGCAGCCGGATGAGCTCGGGCATGACGACGGTCTCGAGGTCGGGCCGGTCCCTGCGCCGCATCTCGCAGCACTTGAGCGCGAGCTCGGCGAACGCCTGCGCCTCCTGCACGGGCCAGCTGGTCACTTTGCTGTCCAGGAGGTCGGCGAACGTGCCTTGCTCCAGCGCGTCGGAGACAGTGTACGCCAGCCCCATGGCCTCCCTGGCGGTGACCATCTGCAGGAAGATGACGCCCAGCGCGTACACGTCGGACTTGGTGCACACCAGCCCCGTCTTCTGGTACTCCGGGTCGATGTAGCAGAAGGTGCCCGCGGCCGCCGTCTCCCGGTACTGCGTCGTGGCCGCGGCGCCGTCCATGGACCGTGGGATGATGCGCGCCAGCCCGACGTCGCCGATCTTGGTCACGAAGTCGCCGTCCAGGAGGATGTTGCCCGGCTTGAGGTCCCGGTGCACGAACGCCTCGGGCTTCATCTTGTGCAGGTACAGCAGGCCGCTCGCGATCTCCACGGCGATCCTGAACCGGAGCTGCCATGGCAGTGGCGGCGTGCCGGAGTGGCAGAAGAGCCGCTCCTCCAGGCTGCCGTTCGGCATGTACTCGTACACCAGGCACCCGTATTCCGGGCATGCCCCGACCAGGTGCACCATGTTCGGGTGCCGAATGTTGTTCAACAGCTCAACCTGATGAATGATGAAATATTATTCATCGCATTTTCTTCATTCATAACTGTGAAACCAGATCATGTATACCTCCTGTTGAAACTGCTTGAGTCCCTGAGTTACATTAGAATAGAGGATCTTGATAGCAACAAGAGTGTTGTCAAGTGTGGCCTTGTAGACTGGTCCATAACCTCCTTCCCCGATCTTCAGCTCGTCGGCAAAATGATTAGTCGCCTCTGTGATACCGTCTGCGGTAAATATTCTGCACTCGAGCCTAGTCGGCAGGCACTCTAGCATCCTTTTAGTCTCAATTGGTTTTGGCAAGGCTTTAAGCTTGAGGTCAAGCTTGCGCATCTCTTCCGGAGCAGACCCGGTCATGTTGTCATCTCTGGGCGAGCTAATCGGTGGCCAGCGTCTCAAGATCGGGTGAATGATATCTTGAGGGTCATGAGGTGGAGTGTCGAGGGTTAAGAGTTTATGCTTTGGTCCAATTGCTGACTGAGAACATGTTTCTGCTTCTGCCTCCGGTTTGTTTCTGTGAGATGGGGGGATGGAAGAGCTTTCTGGGTTTCTGGCCATCTCCTTGTGTTCCTGTTCAAAACATGCACATGAATTTTCAGTCACACGATCAGGCCCAAATAGGTAACTATAGTCCAAAATGTTTGCTTCAGATTTAGTTCAGATTTGGAATTGTAAGCACAATCATTTTACAGTGTTAAGTAATAATCATCAGCGAGCACAAAGGTACCAATAATACCTCTGTGTAATTATTCCATGGAAGCATATCGCCATTCTTTTGCTTCTGTTCAATCCTAAAGAGACTTAGTTCGGCTTCATCATCTTCCTGCAGATCGTATATATGCTGTTGGTAAGCCTTGCGTGTATATGTTGCAACAACATTTTGCAAATGAATGGATCTTCAAAATAACAGATAGCATGTGGAAGTGTTGAGAGCATAGTGTTAGACGGCAGTAATTTGGTTCAGTGTATTCTTCACTTGCCGTTGGTGACAGTGGACTGTAGACATTGTATCCAGGATTTAGAGTGCTATCCTTGAGGCTTGAGTCATCAAATCCCAGGAATCGTCTAGGTGGAGCATGAGATGCTTGTTCATTGTTCGTATTCACAGAAAGCAATGGATGTCTATAGCCATGATCAACGTCGTTTAGACATCCACTTGGGCATGAAGATGCTATTTGTACAGATGAAGAGTCGCTATGCCATTGTTGATCTGATGACATAAAGCTTCCATCTTCTGTTGATTCATCAGAACTGGCATAAATGGGCATCAGAGCACAGACTGGTATCGGCTTGAGCAGAGTTCAAATGTTATGAAAGAAACAGAAACTAGCAGCATGTACAAAAACACTGTTTTCATGTACGGTTGAAAGTTTACAACAAGAGTAGCTTGCGTACAGCTGACAAAGATGGTCATTTCTGCAGATGGAAAGCAAATTTTAAACTCACCTTGAAAGATTGTGTCCAGGCAGATCAGATTTCAAACCTTCTTTGCCTGTGTCATTTGCATAGGTGGCAGGCCTGAAAGAAGAAATCTTTCCTTTTGCTATCACATACACTGAACAGAAGCTCGGTGCAGATTTTGTGACAGATGTTGGCACATCCAGTTTCCATATTGTTCTGGAAAAAGCAAGGGAAAACATGCATGATACCAATGGAATCGTTTGAGAAATAGAATTGTATCAACGATTTGTTTAAGAATTTACACCCTGCCTTGTAAATGCATTCCTGGATGCTGACCCCAGTACTAACTTATCGACCTTGTTGCTCTCAACAAAATCAACAATCGCTTTCGACACATCTGCTCCATCCAGGACAATTTCCCTGCATTGCAACTGTAGATATTAAAGTAAGTCAGACAAAAAGGTTATTACGGTACCCAATCGTTGTATATTTATGTGCAGGAGATCAAAGAAAAGCGCACTTGTAGAAACAACTGCATTGCTTTTTTTTCCTATATAAATTCACATGCAGAAAGAACCACTGAATATTGTGGTCCATTATAAGGAAAGGTGGTAACGGTGCATACCCCTCTTCTGCTGCAGAAACACTGGAAAGGGATCATCAGATCTTTAGCCTTAAGATCCATCTGAGCATTAAGATCGGCCGGAATGTCATCCTGCACGTGCGATATGGCGAACTGCTTACCACCTGCACACATGGCAACCAGATATTCAGACATTCAGCAACACGGCAACCGGAAATTCAGACATTCAGCAACACGTCAGACTGATGATGAATCGAAACAAGATTGCATTTCTAAACAATTGATCGTTCAAGAAAATTGGAGATAAAGATAAACCAACCCCCTCAAAAAATCAATTCACGTTTGTGTAGCATCGCATCGTGCTGGGGATTTCACTAATTAATCAAGAACCAGATCTTTTTCCTTCCTGCTAATCACGTACCGGGGCCCTGGAGGAAGGTGGGCTTGCGGCGGACGTGGATGAGGAAGAAAGGCCGGGCGCGGGAGAGGATGTTGTCGGCGGCCCACTTGAGCGCGTACTGGCTGCCCCTGTCGCCATCGACGGCGACGGCCGCCCTCCCGTGCTCACCCGACGAGAGCGGGTTGCAGTGCTTCACGGCAGCGTCGGCGGCGTCGTTGCGGGTGTCCTTCTTCTTCGCCGGTGCCACGATGGGCTGCGTGGGGAACGTGTACGACATCTCCGGGCGGCGGTGCTGCTGCTGGTCGTGGCGGTGGCGGAGGTGGAGGACGAGGGCATGGCGTCGATGGCGTCAACCAATGGCCTGGTGGTGGCGGTGGCCGTGGGATAAGAGAGAAAAGGCGCGAAAATTGAGGACGCCCGCGAGTTTGGCGGGGAACCCGCTGCTGCTGCATGCCACTCTTCTGTTTGCCCTTGAAAAGGGGAGCCTAACCCAGCCCAAAGCTTGAAAAGCTCAGGAAAAAAAATGTTACTCTTATTTCTTTGGCGATTTTTGTTCCATACATTAGAGTATCTCCAAAAGGCTTTCTTAAACTCACTCTCTCTAAAGCATCATTTGTAGAGCCATTTGAATAAAAATAATTTCTCTATACCTTTTAACCCTCCAATAACTTTTCTATATCCCGTGTGTAGTCTAGAAAGCCAATCTTGATCTTCATATTTAGCTAGCTAGAAATTCAGAATAGGGGATAACAATTTTTGGAGATATATTACTTGGAGTTGCTTTAATAAGAGCAAGCCCAAGATCCTCAGTATATCCTTATTATTGGAATAGAGATTTTGGTAAAAATAATGCCCATAGAGACTGACGAGGCGAGTTAAGCATTTGTTTACTACTTCCATGTTCAGTTCAGCTAGCTACTATTACCCATCGTTAAACATGGAAATATGCAATGCAAGTAGGCGGGCGTCCCCATCCGATACGATGCAGCAGTCTGCGTCCAGGATCGCCGCAGGAGCGTCGCTTTCGGATCCTGGGCGCCACTGCACTGTGTGGATAAGCATAAGCTTCAGCTTCAGCCTTCATCAGCCTCCAAGCTACTCCGGCAGTCCGGCCCCACCTTGATCTCATGTATCTTGTCACCGCATAATGACCACAATTAAAACACGAGCTGATTAGTTGTTGGTTTCAGCCGTACATGTATAAGTATATTAATATTTTAGAGAACACACACAAACTGCTAACTTTCTCAGTCCTATAGTGAAAACTTTGTTATTAAACTGCTAACTACTGAACATAGCTAGCAAACGTGATTTTCTCAAAAAAAAAAAAGGAAAAACCTAGCAAACGTGATAGTTTCAAGAGCAATAAAAAAGCCTTGGTTATTAACATCAACCAAGGATGGATGGATGAAACGCATGCAGGCGCAAACTTTGCCTGTGTGAACAAAACATATATACTTGGCTAAATTAATCATAGAAGCTTTTGAGGAAGGACAACGTTGACCAGGTCACCTTCACCAATATGGAACCAAACTTAACCTTTATCCGTTGACAGCTCCATCCATGATTGGTCGTTTTGAAGGTACACCAATGTTCTGTATTGTCGTCACTGCTGTAAGAAGGCCCTGAACCTACCTTCAACTTCACATCCATCCAAGTATCTTTCACTGCAGCAACAACACATCTCCTCAAGGCACGCGGCTCACCAATGGCGCCCTTAAAGAGCTGGATTTCTTCACATAACTCACTGGTAAAACAGCCCACACACAAATTGAAACTGCTTTCTACTTCAGATATGTGAACTTCTATCGTCGCCTCAACTGCAAAGTCAAGACGTGATACGGTTATGTCAATTGCTCCACAATCGCCATGGATGCGTCTTGTGAATGCATAAGCACTAGCTGTGATTCTGTCGTCTACGAGTGATACGCCATCAATCAGCTGTAGATCATCTTTCTCTTCTCCACCCATCTTGATCCTCATGTCATATTCAATCAGAGTAGTGTCACACAACACAATCCCTCGCTTAGGGCCAGTCATTTCTATGAGGGAACCCTACAAAAGTATTATATATTATACAGTAGCTCTTATTTGGCATAAGAAGAAAGTAATATAAGAAATGTCAAATACTTCACTAATGTGGTTTCACTTGTAACAGTATGTAGCTAATATAAAGTGATATTTTATGGTTGATGGTTTTGTCACATATCACGTTTAATGCTTTCAGTACTGAGGGCAAAGTCCCACTCCCCCACGTAATTTATTTTTTTATTTCGAATTGCAAAGTTAACTACCTATATGCCAAGAAAGTTAACACCTATAAATATGCAACTCCGTTTGCAAATAAATAAACAAATAAACAAAAGCTATATTTTGCAGTGTACAAGCAACCAAGAGTTCTTTGTTTTATTTTATTTGGTGCATAATATACCCCGTTAGTTTCATATATAATTAATCTAGGTCAAGTCTTGTTATAAATCATAATCACACAACGACAAAACCCTCGGTATGGCAATGTCCTACACAATCTAAAAACTTTTTTTTTACAGATTTTGGACGTTTTAGTGAATAATCACATAGATGCACTTTTTACAATTGTAACATCAAAATTATTAAATAAGAAAATAATACACACAATAACTAGGAATTCACATGTATAAATTAAGCCAATGTCCAATGGGTAAATAGAGACACAATTCATACAACATTAATATATTCATACTATCCCACACTCCCAGCTTAATGGTGTAAAAGAAATTAAGCGCAGTTGTAGTATACCATCAAAATTATGTATGTTCCAATCTCATATGTCCTATATATACATGCACGTGGTATGTTTGGCATAATATTGCAAAATTAATAAATACCGAACTTGAAATAACTGCTCAGAAGAACGGGTGTGCACCTGCTCGACAATGATGGGATTATTTCTGCTAACTTTGAAGACATAATTAAGCAATGGCTCCAGAACATCCCGTGCAGCCATATATCCATACAATTCTATGGGGCCGCCATCCACATGAATCTTAGCCAACTTTAAGGAGAAAATTTGCAACATGTGTTCTGGAGAATGCCTCACACAAGTTCCCGTATCGCTGTCGAAGATGCAATCTTTGGGATCTGATAACATCATTGCCTCGATCCAAGCTTCATCATAAAACATCACATTGTATATTATACTAGGATGGTAATAATGAAACAAATACTAACCATATATGAAAAATCACTAGTAGAAAAATGACTTTCGCTTCACACCTTTAGTCTATGTTGTGTTGGAGTCCGGGACTAAATGGAGCATTAGTCCCGGTTCTAAATTTCAAGAGCACCAGAGGCTCTTTTGTCCCGATTGGTAATATCAATCGGGACTAAAAGCCAACCATTAGTCCTGGTTGGTGTTACCAACAAATGTCCTCCAACCTTTAGTCCCGATTGATAACATCAACTGGGACTAAAGGGTGACCAAACATCAACTGCGACTAAAAGGTGACTGTTTAATCCCGGAAGACAACATTTAGTTCTGGTTGGTGTCCTGGTTGGTAACATCAACTGGGACTAAAAGGTGATCGTTTAGTCCCAGTTGGTTTTACCAACCCAGACTAAAGGTCTCCTAACTGGGACTAAATGTCCCCCATGAGTCAGTTCAAAAGGAGACCGTATAAGACTCTATCATATGTGATGTGTAGCTTAGTTCAGTTGGTAAGGTAGCTAAGCATGGAGGCAAGGGGGTCCTAGGTTCGGATCTCACACACTACAAGAGAGATCTCAAGAATTAATTTAATTTTTTTTGTCTTGAGGATGGGCTTTACTCCCGGTTGCATGGCCCCATAATCCCAGTTGGGAAACCAGAACTCAGCAGAGACTAAAGGCGAATATGACAATTAAGTAGATTGTATATGATTTTATTTTCCTCTAGGCAGAAATAAATATTTATGTATTGTTTACTAGGAAACTTTATCCCCTCAAAAAAGTTCTCTTCACGGAAACACACAATAAAAAGTAATAGTATCAGAATAGTATGAAAAAAGGGCTTGAGGCTAGGGTTTATCCACTTTCACAACCCATCAATCATTATTAGAATTTGCTTATTAGAAACTTTGATACAAAAATGTGAAACAGTCATGAAAACTAACCTGCGTGTAGGTCACCGTTAAAAACTTCCTTGCCACAAAAAAAAACAATATGGACAAAATAAAATTTTAAGTGCCCTAGACAAATTTTCCTTCTAGTTTCCAGGGGGGTATATCAAACTTAAAAATGTAGATACGGAAGTCTAGACAATATAACAAGAAGACATATATATGATATATAATGAATTATTACATGTAACAAAGCATGTTTTCAATTTATGAGGTGTGTTAGGGGCTCAAAACAATTCTTGAGAGGTTGAGCCTAAGATGAAGACACTAGGCAATTTAATGGCACAAGCTATAACCTACTTATGGGGGTCCATAGCTGGCTTTGTATACATGTGGCAATGCATATACCGGCACTATTAACTACTGGAAGTAATGCAATAACCTTAAGATTTATGTGGAGATTTAATTGGTTGATGGCATGAAGAAATAGGGGGGGAAAAAGCCATTACTGATCACTTACTTTCATTGCGGTTCGCAAAGCGATACTCCTTTTTATATAAATCTTTGCCCCTGTATATCGAAGCATCGCGGTGCGTGCTATATGGAAATATATACATAGGGCGTACACCTTCGTCGTCTTCAGGGTGATGATAATGCTCGACCTTCTGAGCTTCCAAACGCTCGAATTCTTCGTCGTCACCGAACTCACAGGCGGGAGGGCCGTCGCCACATAGAAGAACAATCGTCTTCCTTGTATGTTTGTTGCCGCTGTCGTTATGCATCTCATCTCGTTCGCTATTGTCTGCTTTATTAGCCAACGTGTCGTCGTCGCCTTTGATGATTCCACCGGTGGTGGCCATGCTGCGATATCCATTTGGAAATCTTCTGTGTCAAGAAAAACCGTGAAACAAAATAAAAGTCAATCATCTTAGTTAATTGACATTGAGTCGCCCAAACGGACGACGCGGAGCCTGGGCCAAAACCATCTATTAATTAGAGCCTAAATACTTCCCATGTAAACGCTGTTGTATTATCAATCAATCAATTACTTATTTGCCTGAAATCGGTTTCGGTTACTTAAAACATTGTTGAGCCTTTTATAGATTCCAAGAAAGAGAATTCTGAATGAAAACCTGGAGCTAATCGATCAGATCGGTCACAAACTCACAACATAGACTGCGGCAAACCAAGCTGCTTAAGGGGGCAAATATTAAATCGTCCCCCACAGTTTATTGCCTTAAAAAAATATATATAACACACCTGAAAACACGACGTGGATGTGGAGGTGCTCGTCGCGCACGCGCTGGCGGTGGCAACGAACGGGGCAGGTGCCATGAAACGGCGGGGAGATCACGAGGCAGCAGTGCCGAGGCGGCGGCGTAGTATGGCGTAGTGGAGGAGGTCGCAGCCGTCGTAGCGACGCTGTTTCGGAGTCGGAGGAAGAGAGCATCGATGGTCGCGGGAGGATTCGCATCTCCACTTCTGAACCGAATGCGCGGCGGCGCTGAAAGGGGAAATGCAGATGATGCTCCGATAGAAGAAGGAACGACGTGGGCCGTGGCTCGACAATATACGTGTTCCAAATCCCTCCGACTCGACTCCCTCCCGGGCCTCCTTTGCCAGGACTTTAACGTACTTATATTTTTTATCAAACGGATACCTGTATTAGATTTAAGGAAAACGTACAGATACTATTACAAATACAGGTATGCAACAGTAGGATATAGAGGATAGCTGTTTCAACCTATTTGTAGAAAGGGCCTAGAAAAAACAAAAATTACAAGCAAGTCCCTGGACCCTTTGCTCATCCGCTTGCATCCGCCGCCGCCGATCGCCGGTAGCCAGCACATATAAGCAGCGTTTGCCCTAGGTCCGAGATCGCTCCATCGCACGAAGGCTTTGCACAGAGCCATGGTAGAAACTCATCCAAGCGAATGAGCAGAGACATCGAGGAACGTACATCGGCCGGGGCCACGCTCCAAGCAATCTCGGCCTTGAACCAAAGCTCGCCGCTGACGACAACCATCGCCACGGGAACCAGGAGCTCGATTCAACCTGCACATCGCTGCGCAACCCATAGCTTCCTCTCCATCCTGGAAACAAAAGGCCAACACCTACCTCATCTCGACAAACACCAAGAAGAGTAGCTGTCGGCCATGGACTCCTGCACAGGGGCTCCATAAGCGGAGACCCACATCCAGACTCGCCGCCGGCACAGGAGAGAAGCACCGATGAGACAGGGACGAATCCAGAAGGATTTATTCCATTGCACCGCCGCCGTCGCCGCCGTCTCGGCAACGATGGCCAGAAACCTAAGCCTAGACCCGCTAGGACCTATCCTACCATGCAAGGCGAAGATCCACGGTCCCTTCTTCCTCCTGTGGCCTAAACGGCCATTGGAAGCCGGAAGGACCGGCAGTCTTGCCAGCGGAGGCACCTGGAGCTCGGGTGTTTCCTGTAGCAGGGGAAAGGGGAGAAGGGTCGAGAAAGGACCCGGGGTGCATATGTTTAACGTACTTAAATTAGGTTAGTGTTGAGAAGAAAAAGACAAAAAAACAGAGGAGCTGCAGTAGTGCATGGTAACAGAAGCGAGTTAAGGCATTAAGTGAAAAAGTGCAACAAAACAAGCATAGAGGCTCTGCTCTATGTGCTTAGAGATGTCGACTGATGATGCGAGTATAGATAGAGCCATAGAGATCCTTTTGTGCAGCATTGAAACATATATATGAGAGGTGGGACCTCTACAACCTGAATGACATAGAAAATGGAGAAGGCTGACTACTCCCTCCGTTCCAAAATATTAGTCGCTTTTGCTTTCCCAGAAACGATTTTAAAAAAATATATATTATAAAATATTAAAGTTTATAGTGAATAATTAATATCGTTAAAAAGATATTTAAATTTAGTTTTTTAATAATTTTATTTAGAGATCTAAATGTTACACGTATTTTGTATAAATTGAGTCAAACTCGTGGTATGAAAACCGAAAGCGACAAACATTTTAGAACGGAGGGAGTAGAATTACATCATTGTTACAGATTTTAAACAGCGGTCATGTAGCATTTTTGTCAAGCATGCAAGCTTCAACAGGTATATTTCTTGTATAAAAGGCGATTACTTGTATTTTTGGGAATTACAGGTGCACTGAACCATATAGGCGCCCAATCAGACCCGAAGATTCCCGTGAGGTGGGGGATCCAAACTGGGTCTAAATCTCTGCCATAACTATATGTTGTCATTGACAAAATTTTATCTCATAATATGCCCTAGCATCTATATGATGAGGATAGATGCCCAACTCGGTTAACTAAAGATCAAAATCCCATTGGGCCTCGGCCGATAATTGACATCTGCCCGGCACCTGCAGTCCATCACTGTCCATCTGCAATCCAACAACAATGCTAGCTCAACCCAATCACCCAACTACCCCCACCCGGCAAAAAGAGGAAAAGCTGCCATTCATGACAAAAGTCATTTTAAACACTAAACAAAGTTAGATTATATATATATATATATATTATATATTTATTAAACGGTCCACCAAACACGTACGTACGCGCAAGATATAGCAATATTTTTATTCAGAAAACTGAAAACGAGTCCACACGGTCCACTGATGCTGATCGGTGATTCAGTTAATAAGAAAATTTAAAAGTTAGGCCTTTTCTGGCGGAGCTAGTAGGTGCGTCGACCTTTCCTCTCTTTTCTTTCTTTCTTTCTGCTGTCTTTCTTCCTTTCTTTCTTTTTTTGTTATTGCTTTCTTATTTACAAGCAAAGTCAAAGTAACAGACTACGTGTATGTTAAAGCGTGGGTCGGATAGAAATGGAATTTTCGGATTAAGATTATTTTCGATGGGTGAAAATAGGCTTAGAAATCCAGTAGGTTGGGTTGGGCTGGTTGTGTTTGTTAGCAAATTGCTGAGTTCTTACAAATAGTGTCCATCAACCCGTGCTTGCGTTAGAATTTTAGGAGACAAACATTATTATTTGTTACTTATTAGTATCTCTAACTAATTAAACTTGCTTATATGAAATTGTTTTCCCCTCTTTGTTCTTTTTCTAACACACAGTAGACATAATGGATATTATGTATCCCTTGTAATTTGTACATCTTCTAGAGATATTCTCTATAGATCTAACAATTTCTTAGCATGATGCTCATATATATTTGATCATACAAATCTTGTTGACGTGACAACTATTTTAGTATACTCTAAACAGGTTGTTCAGTTCTCCAATTCCAACACTAGGACGCTGAAGCATGAAGTTCCGATTTTGTTAATTCAAGAGACTAGCTTTGTTGAAGTTATATGCAGTAAGTAACTAACAAAAACACATATTTCTGACTATGTCCTTATCATTTTCTTTTAATTTCCCCCCAACTTTTCTGGAATTTTTAAGTAGTTGATATGGGCTGTGTATTTGTACTTATTTCAGGATGCACGTGTGTTAATTGGTATTTGGGTTGCAATGGGTTGGGTGAACTGTTCTGAGGATTGGATATGATGCTAAAGCAGGCTTGGAGTGGTCTGCTGGATTAATGTTGGAATTGGGGAGGTACGTGGAAGTTTATTGTTGTGGAGTGGATGATTGGAAATGGAGTGAGTTTTGACCCATTACCATGCATGCCATTATATCTTCATGCACAAAATGTACGTACGTAACTATTATATGCAACCAATGCGCCGCAACCTTTTTGCACGTACATATATACCATCATCAATTAAATCAATTCAATAGACGTAGGAAAAGATGTTCCCTCCTATTCAACCTGTGTGTTCTCCATTTTCTGCATAACAACCCAAACTTTTGGGTTTGAATATGCCTTCCAATTCAACCCTGCTGGTCATCATCTGAGAAAGTCCAGATACCTAGTTTACATCATCTTTTACTTGCTGGCTTGTGATTTGGCTCCATGCAAATGCCGGCCATGCTTGCACCCCTATAGCTAGAAAGCAGCCTAACATAGTTGCAGCGCAATGCACCATCGATCTATCTGTCTATACCACCTTATCTAGCGTGGAATCTCATCCCATTTTTCTTCCTGGAAACCATCAATCTAGCTACCTTTGGAATTCAGTAGTCAATCTGTTTATCTCGCAGACTTGCAGCAGGCTTCGAGAATTCAGCTTGTGCCTGCATGAGAAAAAGCTAAGCCCGGCGGTCGGCAGAGGAAGAAGAAGAGATACGTACGATAGCAAGCAGCTACTGGCCGACTAGCAGGAGTAGGTGACAACTAACTGACGACCTTGACTGCTGGTGAGCGCGACGGACGCGGTGATAGATCATAGATAGATGGATGTATATGTCCGTTCGCAGGCTGCCATCGATCGTCGTCATCCGTCAACAAAGGTTCGGCGTTGAAGACGCCGACATATATGCAGTACTTCAACTCACAGTAATAATCTTGTAATGTTGACACTGCATTTTTGCATGAAACACGCATGTGTATGTATTCCTAATTTCCTACTCCATCCATCACCAAATCTTTCAGCGTCCCTTTTGACCTTTTTCGATCTTCTACCTGCCTGAATGCTGCTGCAGTGTGATGACAGATGGATGACGCGTTGTATATGCAACGCACCGACGCGTCTGATCGATGTGTGTCCTTTTGTGGTTTTATACAACGCAATCTTTGTTTGGGTGGAGGTATCATATCATCAGGTATATATCATGGAACCCTTGGTACAGTATATATATAGTATTGTTTCCTAACGGCAGGATGTGAGTTGTTTAATTGTTTTTGTTGGATTATATAATTTCTGTTATGGAATCTGATATGATGTTGCAGCTGCTTGCTTGTGTAAAGTCTGAAACCTGAAATAAACCTAGCTAACAACCTTGATTGTTGCTTGTTTGTTTAAAAATGGGGTGTTGGTGCAGCGTCTTACTTGCTTCCTTCCTTCATGCCCCTCCAACTCATTGGGGCAAGGAATGGTATGGTATGGTATGCAGTCCTCGATTGCCGTGTTGAGGTAGCCGTCGCCTTCTTTTTGTAGTCGGACTGTGCGGCCGGATGTCAGAATTGTCCAACTTCCCCTTGTTTATAACGATTTTTTTTACATAATGGAACAAGGTTCCAACCTCTACCATTCATGGAAAAGATACACAACTGATAGTCACAGTACAAACTAATTAAAGTCATAAGGCTTACAGTCCCAAGGGAAAACAAAACATGTGTTTGGTTTGGGGATGAAGTGGTTTGGGTTGGGTTCAACCTATTTTTGTGGGATGAGATGAACCCATTTCATGTTTGGTTAAAGGGGTGGGTTCAACCCAGTTCTGTGTTTAGTTGCAGGGTTGAGAGGGGTGAATGGATGAATTTTGACACCATTAAAACTGGAAGTTAGTGGGGCCCATGTGTCATCCTCTTTATTTTCTTTATCCCATCATATTATCTTCCTCCTGCAGCACATCGCCCATGCACCGCTCATCCTAAATTCTCAACCGCATCGCCATGGCCGCTGCACTCCAAGCTAGAGCTCCGAGCTCGCACCTCTAAGCTTGCGTCCTCTCGCTCCAGATCCATGTTGCCTAGAGCCATGGCTGCCACCTCCCGGCCCCGCCTCGGAGGCCATGGCGTCCCACCCCGGCGGCCACTGCACAGGCCACGTCGGCCACCACCGAGCCTCGCCACGCCCTGTCCATGGTGCCCATCTGTCTGTCGCGCTCAAGGCTAGCGCCGCCACGGACAGAGGACATGGCGGCCACGCATCCGGTCCGCCCCGCCATGACAGCCATGGCGGCGCCCGAGCGACCATGGTGCCCCACCCCGCTTCGAGCCTACGCTCCGCCCTGGAGGCCACAGTGCCTCGCCATGGCAGCCATGGAGCTCCGTCCCGCGCCGTGGACCCGCCCTACGCCTGCGCTTCGCCTCGAAGGCCACGGCTCCTCGCCATGGCGGCCATGCGCGCAGAGGAGGAGGGCCAGAGGAGCAAAGGAGGAGGGCCAACGAGGAGGAAGAACAGGAGGGCCGGAGGAGAGCCGCAGATGCGGAAGGAGAAGAAGAGGACTGAGCAGCAACGCCGTGGATGTGGGTCGAGATGATCCGCTCGTTTTGGAGGAATGCAACCAACCCACATCTTGGGGGAATATTCTCTTTCTGGGATAAACCCAACCCACTGAGTTTTCAACGAAACACGGGTTCATCTAGGTTCGACCCACACCAAACCACGTCAACCTGTGATCCAAACACACAGAAAAGCAAAATGTAGCCCACGTAGTGGGTGCAACAAGAAATGAAGAAAGAAACTAAGCTTCAATACGATGCGAAAAGTTCCAACCAAACTTCGCAAAAACAGTCATGATCATAATCTTCCACTGTGTGCATCCATCATTGTATAAAGCCTTATGGCTTTATAACAAAATAATATATGGTGATATAAAGCTGCTTTGCCCCTATTTCAGAAGAAACCTAGCATCTGAAAAATCCTGCTAGGAGATACTAGGTCGAAGGAATCCCAGGACTTCGGTCATTGTTTTGGCACTGTTCATTTTTCTTTTTCTTTTTCTTTTTTCTTTTTTCTTTTTGCTTTTTTCTCTCCTTTTAACAGATTTTTTCCTAAAAAAACAGGGTAGTAGGTAGCGCACCCATCGTGCTAGTGTAAGTAGACCGAGCAAAACTGGGTGACTATATATAGTTCTTACTCCATTAATTTGTCCAGAAATACTAATAAGCATTTTAGTTTCTTAGTCGAACTATATATACAAAATATATGGAGATGTATATAATTGACGGCAGATAATACGTACTATTGCAAGTCTACTGTGCCTAGCTATAGAGAGATGTCCCGGACTCCCTGTGAAGAAAAGAAGGTCCAGTTTCGCCTAACACGCGCGCATCATGCTGTCGCAAACTCTAACTAACCAACCACAAGCTTGTTGTAAACGTGACTCTCTTTATGCGTCAAAAAGCAACCATTTTTCTCCTTCCTTCCTTGCTTCCTGAAGGCTGAAGCTGATCAGGTTCCGTTTTAATTTGAACTCCATCCGAAGCATCCGATACTGGTCACAAGCAAGTTGTGCCAGAATAAAAAGCTTGTTTGTCACAGCACAGCAGCTGAGAGGAACGTCCCGAGATCGACGTACTCACTGACACCTGACAGCAACGTCGCAACGAACTCTCTCGTCTGGGCACCTGCGACACACACGCTTCACGAGGTAGCCACCACACCTGCAACACACACAATCACATTAGTCATATCAGTACTTTTTTAAACAGCAATATACGTACTCTTTGTAATATGCTAGCTAGCTAGGCACATCATCGTCACGAGACTTTTCAGCTTAATCGTTTCTGGTTTTTCAAGCCAACATATATATATATACACAATAAGCGAGTGACTAAAATTCATCAATTTTTTTTATTCGTGTCTATTTTGATTGACTCTGTGATAGGTCGATGTGCATGTATGTGCTGTTTGTGTGTGTCTGTGTGACTTTTGTGGTCTAGGGAATTTAATTCCTTGGTTTACTTACACGTTCAGAAAACCTTTTTGCCTTCCTCTCCGTGACATGCGACTTGATTATGGAAAAGCAAGGCCAAACGAATTCTTCAATCTTCTTTCTCCTTCCTTTCTTTCCATATGAAAAAGACCACGCGGTGGAATAATTTGGGCAATCCGTTAATTGGACACCAGGAGTTCAGGACGTTGATTTTTTTTGATATATATTAAAGGTTCATATTGTCTGTATAAGATCATGTATAGATACATGAGAACATTTCTTCAATACCATTAAAATCTATGTAACTATAGCTTTGTATACCAAGCAAGATGCCATCAAAGAATATAGTGCTCCTTCATTACCATTTCTTTTTCTTCCCTTCTATGGTATCACTGATAATATTGCTAAAGTTAGAAGCTATAAACTTTAAAGCATAATTTCATAGCACTAATTATGACTATTTTACCTCTGGCGCACACACACCACCAATTGTACAATATTTATGGGGAAAGGGAATGTTATTTATTTTTGTGAGAGGTTCATATTTTTTATACAAGCTTAATGTAAGAATTATATTGTAGTCAAAATGCTGGAACAGATAGAAAATCACAAATTTTAAGTGTGCATACATGCTCTTTGGAAGAGGAACATTAGGTTGGATTTGGACTTTTTTATCACAGCACAGAAAAACTAAATGAGTATAATTGTCTTGTTCTAGCACCATCAAACAGCTACTCCCTCCGTCCTGAAATATTATGTACTGTGGCTTCTAAAATTTGTATTGAAATATAAATGCATTGTGTCTTCTAAAAAATAGCTATAGGTTTTAGTAACATTGAAGGAATTTTTCTTTGGAAAGATAGTGAAGCAATGCAACCATGGTTTCGACCTACAATACCTTTGCTTGGTCATTAACTAAACCCACATATATATAAGCATGCATCCTATGTTTTCCATGGCTTCTATTTTCAAAGAGTAGCAAAGAAAGAGCCTCACCAATCAGCTACTCTCTCTCCCCCATCTGTTCTATCATTCTTGTCCATTTTTTTTGAGATTAGAGCTACTCTCTCCCCCATGTGTCCTATCATTCTTGTCATTTGGAATAATGGCAGTCTCATAAAAAAGATACAACTTTCGACTAGATTTTCTAGTATTAGTACATACAGAAATCAAAGTATACACAATTATATCAAAAGTGCTTTGTAATACCTATAGACCTATAGTACCCCCTCAGTTCTAAATTATAACACACTTAGCTTTTCTAGAGATACATTGTTTCTATCATGTATCTAGACATGATATATATCTAAGTGTATAGCAAAAACTGTGTATCTCGAAAACCCAAAATTTGTTACAATTGAAATCTAAAAGGGAGCACATGATATCTAGTATAATCTCCAAACAAAAGTATTTTAAAAGCTTGAATTGTTTCAACCATATCCAAACTGACAGGGCCTATGAAATCAAAGGAGGCAGTATATACATGTATCTACTCTAGGTCATATCTATCTATACTTACTATTGAAATAAGAACTTTTCTTGAATTCTTTCCATCAAATTTTCACCCGTAAGTGTCAGTATGTCATCTTCTCGTCGATCCTTCTGTATGCACAATACTCTAAGAGTTATGTTTGGTTTTACTATAAGTACACAAGTAGTAGTGCACCCCCGACCGGGCTAGTGCTAGCCAAGAACTAACAGAGCATGGAAATAATGGGGCCCACCGGCCGTGTTATAAATATCAATGTCAATCAAGAAGAAAAAACAAGATCAAAGCACGCAGGAGACATAAGATTTAACGTGGAAACCCTCTTAATGCGAGAGAGAAAAACCACGGGCGCCAGCCAGCAAACCATTCTTCACTATATTTTGGTGGAGGTTACAAACGCCGTGGAATTAAAACTTCTCATCCATTCCGTGCGGCGGCTTACAAAAAAAATATAAGGTGAAAACCCTAAAGGGTCTCTCATCCATTCCGCGGAGGCCAGAAGCTGGCCTTTTGCTTTGCGGATAGAATTTAGAGCAACAGTCAACATACCGGATGGGGTCTCTCTCGTGTGGCGGTGTCACTGTCATCCTCTTGTGAAGACACCGCCATGACCATGACAAGCCAAAGCCAAGCACCCTGACCTGCTGCCCTTTCACCAATCACCACCACCAACCCGCGCGCCGCCGGTGGCGGTGCGTGGAATGCGTCCCCTGCAGGCTGCCCCTCCGATCCTCTCTTTCCATGCACGAACGCACGCACACGTGGCACGCTCGCGCTGCCTGCTTCCTACTCCCGCCGCCGACCGCTGCTAGCTTGTCTCTTCTTTCCCAGGCCCTCTGCCACACAGCCATGCGTGCATAAATTCCTCGCGCCCTGCCGCCGCCGCTGTATCATCTCCATCTCCATCCCTGGGCTGGAGCCTGCAGGAGAGCTCTTCCCGCTGTGCCGTGCTCGCTTCGCCTTCTCCATTCCACCACCGCCGCCGCCTAGAAAGCAAGGCATGCTAAATCTGGCAGCGCACTATCATTATTAGGCGCAGCACCGTGTCCAGGCAGCCATTACTCGGCACTCACTCACTGCTGTTAGAGGCGTTTCCATTTCCATTTCCACTTCGCCGCGACCGGCCGGGAGGATCTCGATCGGACATCGGAGAAGGAGAAGCTAGTCCAGGCCGCTGCCGCGCCGGCGGCTGTTCTTGGAGACCGGCCGTGGGCGTACGTCGTCGCGGCCAGTTTGACGGTTGTTTGGTTTCCATTTGATCGATTCGGGCACGCATGATCCATTGATCGCCCGGCTGGTTGGTCGTTGGTCGCGCGTCGCCGGCGTCCGGAGCGCGGCTCGTGCAATGAGCGACGTGTCCGTCCGCTTCGTGATGGCGGCGGCGGTGGCCGTGGCCGCCATCTCTCTCGCCACAGCCGCGTCCGCGGCGCACGACTACGGCGATGCTCTCCATAAGAGTCTTCTCTACTTCGAGGCGCAGCGGTCGGGTCGCCTGCCGTACAACCAGCGGGTCCGGTGGCGTGGCCACTCGGGTGTCACCGACGGGCTGGAGCAGGGCGTGGACCTCGTCGGCGGGTACTACGACGCCGGGGACCACGTGAAGTTCGGCCTGCCGATGGCGTTCACGGTGACGCTGCTCTCCTGGGGCATGCTCGAGTACGGCGGCGGGGTCGCCGACGCCGGGGAGCTGGCGCACGCGCTGCAGGCCATCAAGTGGGGCACGGACTACTTCGTGAAGGCGCACACGGCGCCGACAGAGCTGTGGACGCAGGTGGGCGACGGCGACTCCGACCACTACTGCTGGCAGCGGCCCGAGGACATGACCACGTCGCGGCGGGCGTACAAGGTGGACAAGGACCACCCGGGCTCCGAGGTCGCCGCCGAGACGGCCGCCGCCATGGCCGCCGCGTCCGCCGTGTTCCGCGCCGCGGGCGACGCACACTACGCGCACCTGCTGCTCCACCACGCGCAGCAGCTGTTTGAGTTCGCCGACACCTACCGGGGGCGGTACGACGAGAGCGTCGACGTGGTCAAGAGCTACTACCCGTCCTCCAGCGGGTACCACGACGAGCTGCTGTGGGCGGCGCTCTGGCTGCACCGCGCCACCGGCCGCCGCGACTACCTCCGCTACGCGCTCGACAACGCCGAGGCGTTCGGCGGCACCGGATGGGCGGTCTCGGAGTTCAGCTGGGACATCAAGTACGCCGGCCTACAGGTCCTCGCATCCCAGGTATGTTCACACATTGTTTTCCATTTTGTTTCAAATGTCTGAATCATTTCAGTAAGTCATACGTAAATCGAATCGCTTCTTCTGAAAACACACACACTTCATATATAGGAATTAATACTGCACAATTTAATCCTTTTTATTAACCTCTTGTTGTATTTTGGTTCAAGCACGCCGCCTAACAAAATTTACCACCGTTGATTGGGAGAGACCAAAATGTTTGCTTAAAAAAACAGATTCTTTTTTGTTCTTTTTTTTCTGAAATGCATTGCACAAGGCAGCACAACGTCTGAACCAACCAAGTGTAGTAGGTGGTTAACACATTCTCTTTTGGATGCCCCACGCGTGATGGCGAAAGATGTTTTAACTGGAAGTCTGCAATGCAGAGTAGCATGCAGCAGCAGCACCAGTTCCATCTTCCAAGATAGCAGCAGGGGCAAGCCTGTTTGGTGCAACCTTCCCTTTTGCTTAGACTATCTTACAAGCATAGCCCTGCTCACCCATTGCTTTTGTTTGTGTTTGAATTTGGTGGCTGCACAACATCTCCACATCCAACAACAATTTCATCTTGTCGAGGAATGCAATGCATATTTGTGTAGTATACATATGTGGAATTGAAAAGGACATATACATGCAGATTTTAGTCATTTATTTTCATTTTTTGAGGAAATATATGCATGCTGATCCGTCACATCCACATTTCCTTTGAGAGAAACCATATAATATAGCATCAACAGCCTATATATACACATGGACAAAATAATCTGGCTCATTAAGCAGAGGATCACTGCTCATAACCATGGGAATCACAGGAGCCGCTGCTGGTCAATTGTTTATGATAAGAAAGCAGATCAAATCTTCCCTCTACCTGTTCCCCTTGTCCTTTGTCAACCATTTATGTCATTTTTCCCTCATGTGCTCTTGGTAGCAAGCAAAAGCATGCATTGTTCTCAAACAAAAGAAACAGTCTGTTTTCCTAACCCTGGGGATTTATTTATAAGGGGTCTTGTAGAGTAGAGTAGACTGATGGCATTGTTATTGGGGGTCTTGTAGAAATGGACTGCATTCCTAATCCTGACACCACACATTGACCACAGCTCCTTCCAATGCTTAGAATACAAGACAGACGTCTCTTACCAATGCAAACATTTCTTTATGCATCCACAAGCCTGCCTGCCTGTCCTCTATCTCATCATGCTTGGACTGTGATGTTCTGAAGCAAGCAAATCAACCAACTCTGAAGATTCTAGCCACCTTACTGGTGATGCACCTGGACAGATGAGTCAGTGTCATTTTGAAATCTGTTAGTGAAAGCTTAACACATAAATAAAATGATTTGAGAGGAGATGAAGAGAGAGAGAGCGTGACACAGGTCTTGCCCATGAATGAAGACAGCACTAGAGCCAATTTTAAGTTAGAAGAATGGAACATCCAGCAACACATGGGGGTCATTCAACTAACAGTAGTTACATGTTTGGAAAAAGGTTGAAGTTGTTGGATCACAACCAGAGCCCTGACAAACTGAACCCTGAAAGAAGGATCATGTGGCCAGGATCCTGAATTTTCAAGTATAGTTTTACCCTTCGGTTAATTATTGTATACAAAGCCTACACAGCTAGTTTTGGATGACAATATCTACTTCTTAGTACTGATACCGCGTCATGGTCTCGCACGCTCGATGTGGCCACGTCATCCTAGACAACATGGACGGTTGGATCTCAATCGGACGGCTGAGATCACTGCAAAAATCGCTTTCACGGGTAATGTTCACCTGACACTGTTACTGTTCACGCGGTAATTGCTATGGGTACACTACCCAGAAAATCTCTTTCACGTGTACTGTTCATCTAACACTGTTCAAGGAGGAAATTACTACAGGTATACGAAAAACGTACCCAGCAAAATGAAATAAGCAGTTATCCTTAAAATAAAAATTTTAAAAATTTATAAATAAACAAGAACCACTCAAAAGCCGATCAAAATATTTTGCACCCCTACTTCATCATCCAAAAATCAAAATAATTTCTAAATTTATATCTCTGAGCACATACAATCGTATTTTAGTAATTAAATATGATAAAATCAACAAAACTAAATAAAAATTGTAAATAAATAATTTGCCATCCCAAAAAAATTCAACAATGTATGAATTAAATTCATATGACATCAACAATAATAAAAATCATATTGTACGATTATTTCAAAGTAGTATCACTTAAATCATCACAAATAACATAGATAGAGACGTGTACAATTTCATCTAAATCGACGCCGCGCCATGTTCTAGTGACACTGAAATTTGGACCATAACAAGACAGAGACAGGGGATGTGTCATAGAGTACATCCTACATGGCTGCTCAATGGCCAATTGTGCATTCAATAGCTTGAAGTCTTACTCCAGATTCCAGAAGTCAGCAGTAGCATAGTGTTTGGCCAAATGGTTTGACTTAACAGGAGCTGATAATAATGGAATATAACAATCTGATTTTCACGTATCAATCAGAATAATGACACTGCAAATGACAGTTGCTTCAAGCATAGTGCAGTTTTTTTTCTTTAATAAGAATACGAAAATACATTAGAATGTGCTAATATCTCTCAATAAATCAAATTATAAGGTCAAAGTTTTAGAGACATGGTATTCTGTTCCTGAAAAGAAAAGGAGAGTTTTTTTTTTCAAGTTTCAACAGCTGCTGATTTTGCTCTGCTTGCCTCTGAATCTTACTTACAGCTGCTGGTGGAGGCGGCGGAGCAGCGGCTGCGGCTGAGCGCCGAGGAGGTGGCGGTGGTGGAGCAGCTGCGGTCCAAGGCGGAGTACTACGTGTGCTCGTGCATGAACCGGAACCCCGGCGGCGCGAAGCACAACGCCGGCCGCACCCCGGCGGGGCTGCTCTTCATCCGCCAATGGAACAACCTCCAGTACGTCTCCGGCGCGGCCTTCCTCCTGACCGTCTACTCGGACGTCCTCTCCTCCCTCGGCGAGCCCCTCCGCTGCGGCGGCGGCTCTAGCGGAGACGACGACGGCGAGCCCGCCGCCGCCGGCGAGGTGCTGGCGTTCGCCAAGTCCCAGGCCGACTACATCCTGGGCACGAACCCGATGCGCACCAGCTACCTGGTCGGGTACGGCGCGGCGTACCCGCGGCAGGTGCACCACCGCGCGGCGTCGAGCGCGTCGTACAGTCACGACCGGGACTTCATCGGCTGCCTGCAGGGGTTCGACTCGTGGTACAGCGCGCGGGGGGAGAACCCGCACGACCTCGTCGGTGCCGTCGTCGGCGGGCCCAACGGCGAGGACGTCTTCACCGACCACCGCGGCGCGTACATGCAGACCGAGGCCTGCACGTACAACACGGCGCCCATGGTCGGGGTCTTCTCCAAGCTCATGCAGCTGGAGAGGCAGTCGCCGCGGCCGGAGGGGTCGCCGGCGACGACAGAGGCGCCGGCGGAGGATCTTTGATAGAAGAGGTCCTTTTCGTTGAAAGACTTCTCGGTGACAAATGGTGGGAAATAAACATTTCATTTCAAAAGAGTACAGAAAAAATGTGACATTGATTTAGGATGGATGGATGTGTATACATGATGATTCTTTTTTGATAATTCCTACTAGGAGAGACTACCATATTTGTTTCATGTTTTTGCACATAACAAAGGAATAAAAAAAGAAGAAATATAAATTTCAAGTGGACCATAGCAATTTCAAAAATAAATTGGGTCTATATTTTTTTATAAAGTATACCTGTATTAAATATGAGAAGCATAAACGTACAAATACAAGTACAACATATAAGGATACGGAGGACAGCTGCCTAGCCTATATGCTACAAGGACCTCAGCAGAAAAGAAAAATTCAGACCGGTCCTTAGCCCCTTCGAGAGCGGAAGTCAGCCTAAACCGCCGTCGACGAAGACCGCCGTCACCAACCAACGTCATCAAACCTGAAACACCTGAAGCCGGAGGAAGCCGCCGGCGTTGAGGTGGACTGCAGCAGACGCTCAATCTCGCGAAGGCGAAGAAGTCTTTGAATGCCTGTCTGTCAGGATCACACTCTAGATTGGAACGACGATGACATCCGCCGTCGTGTTGGAACCGAGCCCGCTCAACCATGGACTGAAACTCGCCGACGACCCGTGCCGCCGGCAAATTGAGCTCGATCCACCGCACTCCATCTTGCTGCCACACCCCCAGCCGTCACTGTAGCCTTGACATAACACACGACACAAGCACCGCCGCTCCGCCGCGACGACGAAACAGCAGCCGCCACAAACTCCTACACCACCTCATAGGTCTCCCATCGTCTATATTTTGGTTAAACAAAGTTTGTTTTTGTTGACCAAAATTAAAAGCTGCATAATAAAGAAGGCGTCATCAAGGACCAGCAGGCCAAGCGGCATAGGCCGGCCCCTACGGGCGTCCGGGCAACGGCCCAGTAGACATGTTCTGGCCCACTAATGGGATGAAGGGCTCGAGGCCCATAGTGTGTGCCGCGTAGGCGTAACCTTTGCGCTCGGCAGGAGTTCAACGGAATGCCGCACCACCGCTGTCGCCGCTTCCTCCTGCCTTCGGCTGCGGCCGCCTGAGGTGCTCGACGGAATGCGTCTCAGTGAGCGCTGTGGAGATCAGGCTAGGTGCTCCGCCGCCGCACCGGAGGCGATGCGCGTCGACGCTCACCAGCTTGACGCGGCTAGCGTCGGCGCGCTCGTCGGGCGCTCGATTTGAGTATGCGACGACTTCCTCGGTCGCCTATGCCCCCATCCCCTACGCGCGTCCGGGGCCGCTGGGCCAGCGTGTGTCTTGCGCGGCGGCTGATTCGTGGACTCCGCGCCGACATGCGCACTGACGACCAGGACCGACTGAGGTCAAGGAGAGAGGAAAGCTGCCCCGTTGGGTTGCTGCCGGCCACTGGCTGTGCGTGTGACGACCGGCCTCGCCTCAGCGTTGGCGTGACGTCGTCGGGGGAGAATCGGATCTTGCGTGCCGTGCCGACCTCAGGGTCTCCGATCCCAGGTCGCGCACCATCTTCGTCTCGGTCAGGCGCCAAGCGGCCCCGCATTGCGGAAAGGTTTTCTCCTCCTGCTGCAGTACACAACTGGTAGGCTCCGTGTCATTGTCAATCAGGGTCTCCATTTCTTTCGCTGTCCAAGTAGTTGGTAAAGCATGTATGTAGTGCGTAGAAGGTTCAGGGCTGGCTTAGTATCGTGATAAACCATGAAATTATTGCTTAATAGTCAAGTCAGCGACAGACATGTTTTATGTTTTTGCTTGGTTTTGTTGTATCTGCGAATGTAATGCCACTTGCAAGATTGGTTGCAACAACCTGGATACCTTACAGTATCAGGCCAATAGGATGTTGAAGGATAGTGAATAAGTTATTCAGTCACCACAACTCCACAAGATTACAACAATGCTTATTAAGAGGCACACTGAATCTTGGTCCTCTTACTTAATTGAAAGGCAGAGCTACTTCTACTGCGATAAAAAAAGACACACTGAAGCTACACCATTAGCTGCCCTCTGCACCAAATTTACTTGAGTTGAAAATGGGACTAATTCTTCTTACTCCAGGTCTTCTTCCATTCCTGAGAAACACTGGCTTAATGCATATTCTGAAATGCCTGACACAAGCCCAGGGTCCACAATGTGAGCTGCGCAGCTTTGGGTGCATTCTATGCTGGTGATCATGAGAGACATTTTTTTACCATTGCCACCAGAGAGAGAGATCAAATGCAAGTGTTGTAATAATGATGTACTTGTCTCCTCACTGTTGGTGGGGCATAATCATGTAGCATGACAAGATCTTTTTTAATTAGACAATACCTGACTTACTTCTTTGGACGTTGACTTCCATGTCCACGTTTGCGGCAGAGGACAACCTAGTAAGGTATGCATGCACAGGCACCTATCAGTGGCTTAGTCCCGTGGATCGACATATATAATCGTTGTCTGTCTCTCTCAGAAGGTCTCTCTTTATGTTCTGTGCTCACAAGGTTGGACAAGAATCATGAAGCTGGGTGTTGCTGTTCTCCTATTCTCCATCTTGCAGTATACTAGCGGCCAGCCAGATAGCCGAGGTATGTTGTCCTCATTCTGTGCTTTAAGTTCAGATGATAAATAGTGAAAAATGCGTGTAGAGCTAGCTGCTCATGTGTGCATTCCAGATTCCAATGGTATATAGGAATGCTTGATGGAAATCCATTTGTATAAAAGAGGAAAATAGAACCATTTCTCAAAACCATATTCGAAGATCAATGTGTACAAGCAATCTTTTGAAGCCAAGCAGTCTTTTTTTCTCGAATATGCAGGAGGAATGCATATCATTGCATTAAGAAAAGGATAGTTAGGCCAAAATAGCCATACACAGCGTACATGCATGCGCGAACACACACACACGCCTACAACACTTGCCTGTGATCTCCAGGCAAAACTTTTTACATTTTTACATTGCCCCCAAAAACAAGAATGGTACGACCAGCTAGACCAACTCCCAACTAAACGCCTGGGGGCCTAGAAGCGACCACAGCGCCAAGTCCTTTCGCACCAGCCAGTATCCAAAGTTCAGATTCCTCCTGCGCCAAAAGAAATGATCTGTCCACTGTAGGGGTGATCCGATTGAATACCATATCATTCCTTGCTTTCCAAAGGGTCCATGCCCCTAAAACGACCAAGGTGTTGAAACCATCACGCACACCATTACTCATTTGATCATTTGCTTGTTGCCACCATAGGAAGAAGCTATCACTGTCCACTTGTGGTGTGACGTCCGGAATCCCAAAGAAAGTCCATAGCTGATGCCAAAACTGCCGAGCGAAGACACATGCCGAGAGTAGATGGTTAATTGTCTCATCTTCCTGGTCACAAAGTGGGCAGTGCTCCGGATGGGGAAGGCCACGGCGTGCCAACCTGTCCGCTGTCCAGCAACGGTTATGGGCCGCTAGCCATAGAAAAAATTTGCATTTCCTTGGAGCCTAGGTTTCCCAAATCAGATTACTTGGTGCGAAATAAGTGGATCCACAGAAGAAGGCCTCATAAGCTGATTTGGTGGAGAGCTTTCCGGAGGCTTCAAATCGCCATTTATGAGCATCGTCAATGTCTGGCTGTAACACCACTTCCTGAACCAAGTCCCAAATGTCCAGAAACTCAGATAGGACTGCTACCGGATAGTGGCTCTGGATGTCTTCAAACCATGTGTTATTTGCCAATGCTTCCTGGACAGTTCTCTTTTTGGCTCTCCTCTTGGGGACACAAGCAAAAAGTTTAGGGGCCAACACCTCAATGAAACATCCATTCAACCATTTGTCTGTCCAGAATTTTGTATTTTCTCCATTGCCAACAACTGAAATTATAGCAGTAGCAAAGAGAGACTGGGCACAGGTATGAACAGGGACTGGGAAAGCCGTCCATGGCCTCTCAGGTTCAGTTTTTCCCAGCCATAGCCATCTTACTCTGAGAGCCCAGCAAAATCGCTGCAGGTCCAATATTCCAAGGTCTCCAAGTTCCTTGGGTCTACTAACCTTTGGCAAGCTATTAGACAATGCCCTCCATTGGCCTCTTTCCTACCTCGCCATAAGAAACTCCTGCGGATCTTGTCAACTGCTTTTAAGAACCATTGGGGAAGGTCTAAGGCAGTCGCCATATAGATCATCATAGCAGTAATAACGTGTTGAACTTGTATGGCTCTTCCTGCCCGATTCATCAATTCCGCTTTCCATCCTGAAAGCTGATCTGCAATTTTATCAATGAGGTGTTGGAGTTGCCCTTGAGATAGGTTTCTGATAGAGAGAGGAAGCCCAAGATATTTGCAAGGGAATTCCTGAACTTCACAAGGTAAATGAGCTTGCACCACTGCCATATCTTCCTCTGAGAACTGAATGGGCAAGACACTGCTTTTTTGTATATTTGTCTTGAGCCCAGTGGCTGAACCAAAGAGCTGCAGCAAGTCCTGAACCATATGTAGGTCTGTGGCAACTGGGTGGAGGAACAAGACCACGTCATCTGCATACAACGAGACACGGTGGTGGATGTTCCGTGTGGCAAGCGGTTGTAACATCCCCTCATTACTAGCCTTCTCTACCAGACAGTTTAGCACGTCCATTACTAGAATAAACAGCATGGGAGACAATGGGTCGCCTTGTCTCAACCCTTTTTGATGGAACAAGACCTCTCCCGGGATACCATTAAGAAGTATCCGAGAAGATGAAGAACCAAGGATTCCACTAATCAGGTCTCGGCATCTAGGACCAAAACCCCTTCTATGTAAGATCTCCAATAGAAAAGGCCAAGAGACCGAGTCGAAGGCTTTAGAGATATCCAACTTCAAGAGAATCCTGGGCTGCTTCTGTTGGTGTAGAAATTTGGCCGTTTGCTGGACAAGAATGAAATTATCATGAATGCAACGACCCTTGACAAATGCACTCTGATTAGCTGAAACCATTCCACCGAGTTTACTTGCCAGTCGGTTAGCTATCAGTTTGGTAATCAATTTGGCAAAACTATGGATGAGGCTAATAGGCCTAAAATCCTTGACCAGGACAGCATCTTGTTTCTTTGGCAATAGAGTAAGAAGGGCTGTGTTTAGGAGCTACAGGTTCCTAAAATTTCCACCCTGAACTGCTGCTAGGGCCGCTATCACATCTGGCTTGATGATACACCAGCCTTTCTTATAAAACCGACCTGTAAAACCGTCTGGTCCAGGTGCCTTGTCAGAAGGTAGTTGTTTTATAGTGTCCCAAACTTCTTCCTCACTGAATGGCAATTCCATATCAGATAGGTCATGCTGACTAAGGTCCAGGTTCTGCAAGTTGATTGAGATTTCTCTCTGTTCACAGGTGCCCAGGAGACTATCATAGAACCTGAAAATCTCGTTAGCTTTGTCTTCGTGGCTGGTAAGCACTTGGTCATCAGCCATTATTTTAGATATGAAATTTTTCCTCTTCCTGTGGCATGCTTGGGAATGAAAGAGGGCGGTGTTGGCATCTCCATCTTTTAGCCAGCCAATTTTTGATCTGGTTCTAGCAATTGTTCTTTGCAGGGAACTCAAAGCAAGGGAGTGTTTCTTCAAAGAGTGCAGCAGCCACAACTCTCTGTCAGATAATTGCCTCTGATCTTGTGCAATCTCAAGCTGGTGAATAATTTCTCTGGCAAGGGCTAGCTGTGATCTAACATGACTAACTTTTTTCTAGCTCCAACTCTGTAATGCCCTTGATACCGCTTTTAGCTTCATTGATAGCATTTCCAGTGGACAAGACCGCCCCTCAACAGAATTCCAAGCAAGAGCCACAACCTCCTGAAAACCCTCAAGTGTAGGCCAGAAGGACACAAAGTGAAACCTGTGTTTCCCAGGTGATAAGTCTCTTAGCCCTAGTAAAAGGGGACAGTGATCAGAATCCATGGATGTTGTGCTTTGTAACAAACAATTGGGGAATTCATTCTCCCATTCCACTGAATAGAATGCCCTATCAATTTTGCTGAGTGTTGGGGACGCCCTTCCTCCGCTCCAAGTAAATTTGCGTCCAATCAGGGGCAATTCCTTAAGTGCTAGATCATTGCTCTTCGAAATTGACCCATCATTGCACGGTTGAGGATTGTATTATTCTTGTCTGCATCTCTATAAATGAGATTGAAATCCCCCAGCACAACCCAAGGACCAGTACAGGCTGCACGAATTTCACGTAACTCCTAAAGGAAGTTGATCTTCTCCTCATTCCCCTGTGGCCCGTACACACATGTAAGCCACCATGGTTCTCTATCCGCTGGCTGGAACTAGACAGAAGCATAGTACTCATCAGTTCTCGTGGCCCTGGCAGGACCTAAGTCATGTTTCCAAGCAACAAGAATGCAACCGCTTGCTCCAATAGAGGGAACAAATGTATAGTGACTAAAACTTGAACCCAGGGCCGACGGAGATATGATTTCCATTTTTGTCTCCTGAAGACACACGATATCAGCCTTATTGGACTCGACCATCGTACGCACAAAGTCTTGTCGAGCTGAAGAATTTAGGCCACGCACATTCCAAACCAACACTTTAGAAGGATCCATTAGGGAAAGATTGAATGACAAGCGACCTCCTGACGGTACGGGTCAACACAGGATACTGATGTTCCTGGTCCCCTCTGGTACAGCCCATCCAAATAGGGCCGCTAGGGCCTGAATATGGGATGTCGAGAGGGGGTGGCTGAATAGCTTAGCATAATCATTCATAATGCGTTGATCAACATGTTCCTGCTCCATTGCCATGTTGAGAGATCGAATTACCGTCCTTCGTGCTCCAATGTTAGGGCAATGTGCAAATTCTGGATCAAGCCCAGCCGTCCTCCAGCTTCTACGTGGGGCCGAGGTGGGGGAGGTGCTCTTGCTTGTCGCTTCCGGATGGTCGGCGGTTGGGCCAACAAACCATCTGTTTTCATGGACAGATTGTTAATGAAGGTTTTTCTGCTCAAGGTCGCCAGATCATGAGGTACATCGGTAGGCTGAGGGATATCCCTGCGAGATTCATCTGCTGGCAGAGTTGGTGGATCTAACTCCACAGCAGGCTAAGGCGGAGGAAGACTCTCACGAGGGGGAGAATGAGTCGTAGTGCGCCTCTTGCGTCGGTAGTATACCTTGAGCGCCCCATCAGCCAAGGCCGGGGAAGCATGTGCCCTTGAAGGCACGGTCTCCACGAACACGAGTGCCTCCAGAACATGGAGAGGCGAGTTCTCTGCCCCTGGAAGAACACACGCCTGCCTAGGAACCTCTCGTGTGTTCTGGATGTCTCCAGGCTCACTGCCGGCAGCCGAAGCCAGCCTCCCCTCCGGCACGCCAACGACCGGGGAGGAAGGGCCTCCAGGCGACTCGGCATCAACCGCTGGGAGCAGGACCGATGGATGCTCTGGATCGACGCTGCTGTTGGGGCCGGGCCCAATGTCTGCAGGAGGCCCAAAGCTGAGAGGCCCAACGTCGATCCCCGAACCCTGCACATCGATTGACCGCAGCTCGTGGTCAAGGCGGGCAGAAGACGTTGCCGCACCGCCCTCGAGGATCGAGGCTGATTGAATGGCCTCAGTTACGCGACTGTCCCGCGAGTTAAGTCGGCCCTCTGTTCCAACGGCAGGAGCAGTGGCTGCTGGCGAAGGGGAAGCTTCGTTGTTGGCGCTGCATGAAGCCGTGGGACCCAGCCGCACCCAGACCGGCCGCCGTCCTGACCCGCCGTGAATGCACCCAGCGTCGCCCGCCGGACCCGAAGAAGACTGTGGGGAACGAACACGGTGCGCCTCCGCTGCCCCGTCGGGGAGAACAAGCAAAACGCTTGCTGGGGAGCTGCGATGGAGGGTCAGACGGTCCTCGTGAACGCCTAGCACCGAGACAATCGCCGCAGCCACGTCGTTGATCGCCGCCGTGTCCCTGCCGACGGAGATGAAGACGGTTTTAGAATCCTCCGCAGGAACGATCCTCTGCTGGGAGCCATGAACCGGCAGGGGGGCCTGAACAAGCCGCAACCGATGGGCAATGGTTACGCGGTCGAAGACGCCGCCGTCGACGGCCAGAGACATGGCGCTGCCTGGCCACATGACACAGCCAGACCGGCTCTACGCGCGCCAAGTCCTCTTCCGGCACCTCGTCGTGGACAGCAGAGAAGACCAGAGGAACCTCATGTCCAGCCGTAGATGACTTCGGCCGCCAAACCAGACGTTGGGGCCGAGGAACATCAGGGCGAGAACCAATGGGTTGCCGCGGGCAGCCGGAAGAGCGATGTCCCAAGCCCCGGCAACGGAAACAGCGCACCTTCGACCGGCAAGCCGCCACGCGGTGGTCGGCCGCGAAGCAGTTGAAGCACTTTCTCTGGAGGTCCGCCGGGACCGGACGGCAGGGAGGACGCTGCGCATTGCGCCTGCGCTCCTTACATGCGCTGCGGCTCTCCACCTCCTTCCGCAGAACAATGCGCACGACGCCTGAGGAGGAGCATGGCAGGCCGCAGCCGAGGCCGTCAGATGAGCAACATCTGCTGCCTGCGAGGCCGCCGCCGGTTGGGCACCCGAGAGGAGGACCTCCATGAATGAAGGAGGAGCACCGCCGCCTGACTTCCCAGAGGGAGGGGAATCGTCCCCCTAGTGTTGAACCTTCGAACGACCGGCAGTGGCGAGGGTAGGGGTTGGGGAAGAATCTCCTGGCGCCGGGGCTTGGGAGGTGGCCGCCGGGACCGGGGTGGACTCCGGCGTGGGGCTGGTGGAGGAGGAGGCGCCGGGAGGAGGGATGGGAGGGGAGGAGGCGAGAGCCATCAGAAAGACCAAGATGAGTTTTAGATCCAGCCAAACAGTCTTTCACGATTATTTATCTGACATAGTCGTTTGACTTATATTTCCCTTTCAGGTTTCATAAGCATTGATTGTGCCATCCCGGAAAACTCTTCGTACCAAGATCTCACTTCAAGCATAATATATGTTTCAGACCATGGTTTCATCAGCTCGGGAGAAAACCGCAACATCTCCTCAGATTACATCAGCCCATCAATAGCACAGCGCTATTATAATGTCCGCTTCTTTCTAGATGGCACGCAGAATTGCTACACCTTGAGATCCTTGGTTGCAGGAAACAAGTACTTTGTTCGTGCAGCCTTCTATTATGCAAATTATGATGGCCTGAACAAGCTTACTGTTTTTGATCTATACATGGGGGCAAATTATTGGCATGAAGTTAAGTTCAGGGATGCAGGTGCAATTAACTGGATGGACATCATAGCTGTGGCTCCTGTTGATTACCTGCAAGTTTGTTTGGTTAGCAAAGGGATGGGGACTCCGTTTATCTCTGGGCTGGATTTGAGGCCACTGAAGAGTACTCTTTACCCAGAGGCAAATGTTAGTCAATCCCTGGTGCTGATCGATGCCAATCGGCTTAACATGGGGCCCACAGACAAGTCTATAGTTCGGTGAGTTTGATTTAGTTCTGCATGCATCAAATGTTTGGCCAAGTCAGTCTAATCACCCCATTGGTTGATAAAGTAGGAATTGTGATGACAGAAATATATATAATATATTTTTGAGGAAAAAAGAGGGGTCAAATCCCTACTGATTAAATAAATTAATAAAAAATTAAAGGTGTAAACAAAGAGTAGATTAATCAAGCAACAAAGAAGGAAATGAAAAATATCAAATCAATAACACAAAAGCTCCAGCCTTCGCTCAACAATTATTTTTCTTGGCTCGATGGGTAACCATATGAAACTCCTTGGCTTGAATATTTCGGAAGTACCTTGGTGTCTTGTGAACTTGTTGAAAATAGTCTAAAAAATAAAATGAAAGATCTTTATGAATGAATGTGTCTTCTCCTTTTAGCCACCTTTTTGATGGATTGCCTCAGAAGAACTGTACTTTAAGATGACTATTTTGCACTATCTTTAATGCCTTTTATCATTAACTGAATGAACTGTACTATGCAAGCATACTTTCTTTGGCCCAAACAGGTAGCCATTGGATCCCCATGATCGTATCTGGTTGACGTATGGTGCCATCCCAATCTGGAATGAGGCATCTGCTACATCTGTTGTTCATAATTACCTAACTGATGCCTACGATGTGCCATCAGCAGTCATGCAAAATGCCGTTACGCCTTCCAATGGATCAATAATTAATTTCTCATGGGATCCATCTGATCAGTCTGTGAATATCAGCTCCAGATACTTCTTTGTTTTCTACTTTGCTGAGTTGCAGCGTGTAGCGAGCAATGAACTGCGGCAGTTTGATATCATTGTCAATAACAGCGCATGGAACAAAAAACCTTACACTCCACCATACCTATTTGCCGATTCCATTTCTGGTACAGTTCAGTGGCAAGCACAGTATAACATCTCACTTGTTGCTACGAAAAATGCAACACTCCCACCTATTCTCAATGCCATGGAGATGTATTTGGTGAAGCCGATAGATGTAATTGCAACATGCCCTGCAGATGGTATGAGTTTAACGATGTATACTAATGCATTTTGTAAATTTTCTTAAGTTGCTAACTGTATCGATGTTAGATTTTCTTACAATTTGCAAAATATGAAAAGTAGTAACACTTTTTTAAAGGGAAAAGTAGCAAAACTAATTGTGCTGCATTTGTTTTCTAGAACATGTAGGAGAGCTGTGTATCGTTGCATTAATAGAAGAAGAGAGTTACAAGTTACAACACGCACAGCACATATCATTGCATTTGTGTTATATCATATTTTAGATGTATTACTATCTTCGTAACAACTTGCGTATCCATATGCATACTTTTCTTGTTTTTGCCATACCAGCTAGAGCCATGATCACAATCCAAGAAGCTTTTGGCGTGAGCAAAAACTGGATGGGTGACCCATGTGTTCCAAAAGCTTTTGCATGAGAAGGATTCACTACCGGAAACGCCATCTTTGTCGAGTGTCGAAATCTTTACCGAGTGTCAAAAAGAGGACACTCGGCAAAGAGGCTCTTTACCGAGGGTCAGAAAAGGCACTCGGTAAAGATTTCTTTGCCGAGTGTCACGCACTCGGCAAAGCAAAACACTTGGCAAAAGGGAACTTTGCCGAGAGCCAGACACTCGGCAAAGAGGAGCACTCGCCAAACTAGGCCGTGGACAAACGGCATCCGTGGCCGTCCCCTTTGCCGAGTGCCCTGCCGTTAGGCAATCGGCAAAGGAGCTACCTTTGCCGAGTGCCGAGAGGGCCAGCACTCGACAAAGGTTTTTTTATTTTTATTTAATAAATTCCTTTGACGAGTGCTACGTCGGCCAGCACTCGGCAAAGTTATTTTTTATTTATTTTAATAAAATCCTTTGCCGAGTGCTGCGTCCGCCAGCACTCGACAAAGGACGCTTTGCCGAATGCTAACAAGGCAAGCACTCGACAAAGGCCCCTTTGCCGAGTGCCGGCTGCGGCACTCGGCAAAGCATAATTTTTTTGTTTTTTATTCCTATTTTTTTGTGGGGCCTTTATACAGTAAATACATCACAACTTCAAAAGTTGGGACAATTTTGACTTTTTGTGCTATATTTTTTCAATTATTTTTGTTTCTTTGAATTTTTTCGACAACTCCAAATTTGAACTGTAGGTACATAAAATAATGGAATTTGATCATTCAAAAGATGGTATTTATAATGTTCGGAGTATGTTGAGGCCGTATCCAGGACCTCGCATGAAGTTACAACCATGTTGGTGTCGTAACATGACGAGTTACGTGCGGAAAAAGTGTTTTTAAATTATATAAAATCCAAACGAAGTCCAAAAATCACGAAACTTGTCGAGGTGTCATGTGATCGTATGTAGAGGCTATGATAAAAATTTAAGAATGTTCGGAGCAAGTTACGATGTCGGATGTCTAAAACCCAGACATCTCCACTTGTGATCACATGTGGAGATGTCTGGGTTTTAGACATCCGACGTTGCAACTTGCTCCGAACATTCTTAAATTTTTATCATAGCCTCGACATGCGAGCACATGACACCTCGACAAGTTTCGTGATTTTCGGACTTTGTTTGGATTTTATATAATTTAAAAACACTTCTACCACACCTGGATGGTGTTTTTCGTGGACAAGGCGTGTAAAATTTTGGCTGAGTTTATGGACACGGCCTCAAAATACACGCTCCAACATGAATATCATTTTTTGAATGGCTATATTTTATTATTTCATGCACCTGCAGTTCAATGGATTGTCGTGAAAAATTCAAGTAAATAAAATAAATAAATAAAATATAGCAAAATATTATAAAAAGGTCCCAAATTCGAACATGTGCTTCAATACAATATGCTTGGGCTACAGAAAAGTTTGAATTTAAAATTAATAAAAAAATCAAATCTTTGCCGAGTGCCATGTTTGACACTCGGCAAAGTGGCTCTTTGCCGAGTGCTGCCGACGTGGCACTCGGCAAAGATTCCCCCTTTGCCGAGTGCCGTCGGCGTGGCACTCGGTAAATATTCCCCCTTTGCCGAGTGCCACCGACGTGGCACTCGGCAAAGGTGACACCAGTTAAAAGGCCAACCAGGGTCTTATCTAACCCTAACCGGCCTACCCCCGCGTGATGAGCACCGGCCCGATCTTCCGTGAGGTATGTGGTAAATTCGACTTGTGGAGATCTTGACGTTGGCGATCCGGCTTCAAATCAACACGATTCGAACCCTGCAACCGTTACACCACTGCTCCGCTGGTTATCAACCAAGCACAACTTGATTGACCTCGCCAAGAAGGCTTTTTCCTGCAAGCGAATCGAAGAACACAAGCAAGAAAGTGTAGACACGCAATCTGAATTGCAAATATGAATGAAGTGAATATAAATAGAGGGTTCAAGAACTCGGTTCCAAAGGACTAATCGACACAGTGGAGGAGATCAAGAACGGGGGCCCTGATTCACTGCAAAAGGATTTGTCACCACAGTTACAATGAATGATTTAGTTTCTCGATAGAAAACTAAACTCTAAACAAAACCCGAGTCTCAACAGTGACGGCTGCGTGGAATATATAAGATAGACGTCCTAGGGTTGGAGGCGGCCAGGGGTTGGGCGCCCACAACTTGGGCTCAAGGCCCGACTCGATACATGGCCAAGTTGGCCCAAAATAGGTGACACAACACCTTTTCGTGATCACACAGAATGATCCACGAAAGATCTGGAGCTGGGACCAGATCCAAAACGACGGCATCGTCGTCCCCTTTCCAGCGAGTCCAAGATTGCCCTGTTTCGATGTCGTATGAGGAAATTATGACCGAAACAGCGACGACATGTATGCTGAATCCGAGAGCGACGTGGCAGCTGAGTTGGAGACGAATTGCAACTTGGGGAAGATCATGGCGTCGGTGTGTCCAGCATGGCGATGTCCTCATCATCCTCCCCTTCTTGAATTGGAGTCGTCCTCGACTCCATCTTGGCGATGTCCTCATCACCGCGTCCGCCCCCGCGCCCCACCGGCCCGCCGCCCGCCCCGCCACCCGTCCCGCCGCCTTAGCCCGCCCACGGGGCCGCAGTTGCCCCCCGCCCCGGGGGACAGCCGCAGCTCCGGCCCGCCATCGCCGGCCCACCCGCGGGCACCGGCGCCCGACCGCCGGCCTCCCCCCCGTCCGCCCGACAGCCCCGCCCGACCCGTGGACCCCCCGCCCGACGGCCGGAGCGGCCGCCCGCCCCCCTCCCCCGCTGCTGGAGACCACCGCCGCGGCCCCCCCTCCCCCGTCAGCAGAGAACAGAGGAAAGGGAAGGGAGGAAGGGAAGGAGGGAAGGGAAGGAGAAGGGAAGGGAAGAAGGGAAAAGAGGGAGGAAGAGGAGGAGAGGGAGAAGGAGAAGAGGAAGGGGAGGGGAGGAGGAGAAGGGAGAAGAGGAGGAGGAAGAAGGGGGTAGAAGGAGGAGGAAGGAAGAGGAGGAGACGGAGGAGGTTCGCCTGTCTTCACCCCGTCGTCTTCTCTGTATCGCATCCCCGTCAACGCATGTGTCGTGACTAGGTATATCAGCCTTCTCTGCTTTTCGGCCTTCATGCCGCTCTGGTCATCGGCCTGTGTGTCGGTGTGATTGTTGGCCTTCGTGCCGTTGTTTGTGTATGTCGGTCTTTTTGTAGATCTTCGTGGCCTTCTGTCAAAATTTTTAATAACTTATAGTTTTATTTGTAGGACCCGTGGGTAACCTATAGTTTTAATAACTAACCTATTGCCCTTATTTGCAGGACCGACCCGTGGGAGGGACTCAGCCACCCAGGTCGTCTTCGTCCGCCACTTTCCTGCTAGCCTTCCTCCACCGCCACCCTAGTTATAAATCACCTCTCTTCCTTACTATTATCGTACGTAGATCGCGTAACCAAGTTAGGCGTCTCCCGTCCGAAAGGGATACGCGATCATTGGTATGCGGATCAGTGCATATCTGACGGTATCTCTTTCGGACTGTCCATGTTTTTTGGACAGCTCGTGGATGCGTAGATGGGTTAGCTTCCATGTTCTGCTCTCGTCCGAGTCAGAGTTTTGGCAGCACCTCCCCGTTGTTCTCTGGATACACACTCTCCCCGCCGGGACGTGTATCGGGAGAACAGCGGGGAGGTGCTGCCGAAATTCCATCTTGGATGGGAGCGGAGCATGGAAGCTAACCTCATCTACACATCCTCGGGTGGGATTAGGACCTATCCTTCACCTATTAGATGGTAGGAATGCCTTGTAGATGCAAATGCTGGTTTTATTACTCGCTTCTTTTGGCGCATGACAGAGGATGGCTGACCGTGAGTGGATGTACACGGGTTTCGCAAGTAAGAGCTTGGAATGGGTTAGGGGGGCTAGTGCTTTCCTGGAGCATGCATTTGGCCAAGATGCTAAAGGGTCGAGTCGGATGCCGTGTCCCTGCAGCAAGTGTAAGAACAAGAAAAAGAAACAAAAGCGTCAGGTGGGAGTAGATATTCACAATAACGGATTCGTTCCAAAATATACCCACTGGATCCACCATGGTGAACACCATCGTATTAGGGAGGAGGTGGTGAGACCCCTCCTCGAGGAGTATGATGCAGATGCCGGGATGGTAGACATGATGGCAGACTTTCACGATGCAAGGTTTGTTGAAGGAATGGAGGTGAAGGAAGATCCAGAGGAAACCGCAAAGGCGTTCTACACCATGATGGAGGCAGCACAAAAGCCCCTTCACGAGAAGACAATGGTTTCACAACTGGATGCCATTTCACGCCTAAATATCATTGAAGTCACAACTGGGCATTAGTCGAGACGGCTTCGATCTCGTGTTGACAGTTGTTGGCAAACTGCTTTTGGATCCTCACACCCTGCCGAAGAACACGTACGAGTCACAGAGGCTCCTTCGTGCACTTAAGATGCCGTATGAGGGGATCCAAGCTTGTCCGAAGGGGTGCGTCCTGTTCAGGGGAGACAACGAGACAGCAACACACTGTCCAAAGTGCAAAGCCTCTAGGTTTGTAGAGGTAGAAGATAGTGATGGCAAGAAGAAACAATCTAAGATCCCCGAGATGGTCATACGACACCTTCCTTTCCTACAGAGGCTCCAACGGCTGTACATGACAGAGGAGTCCATGAAACACATGACGTGGCAGGGTCAAATACTTGATGTCATGCAGATATGTCCGGATTGGTGCGACAAGTACCGGGACTGCTGGACGGCCATTGTGCGTGAGTGGACCACGGACGCGGCGTACCAGAGGCGTAGATGCAAGGGGCACCACACCACCAAGGGAACCAGTCCCTCCCAGTGTTCATGGAAAGATGGGTATGCTTCTGTTGATCTATTAATTCTAGCGCTCAATTGTCATTACTTGTAACTATGTTTGTGTTTTCCTCGCAGTCCCAGTCGTATGGTGGGCAGGCCGTCAATGAGTTCACGGGATACGCCCTTGCTCACAAGGGCAAAGCGATGGCGGTGGGCAACTTCTACGACCCGGTGGACCAACGCGAGCGTCCACCCCAAACTCGCCGAGTACACCTCCGCGGCTCGCTAGCGCCATGGGGAGACGTTCGACCCCACCACCAACCCCTTGGACACAGACCTCTTGATGAGGTTGGGAGGAGGAAAGCATCACGATCGGTACTGGATGGCCAACAACGCCATCGAGTCATCCTCTGTTCCCACATTGAGCCAGATTCGACGAGACGGGACCAGGAGCGCCTCCGACATCCCCATAGCGCCTCGGCACCCAAGCAACGCGTAGATGTTCTCGGCATTTCAGGTAAGTGCAGTTTTATTCGTTGTTCACTCGTTTCACACATGTACCTTGCCTTCACATACCATCAACCTTGCAGGTGTAATATTGCAGGCCCAGATAGCATAGTTGTAGATGAACCAGGAGAACATGGCGGTGGCCCATCAGCAGCAGCTGGCGGCTGTCACACAGCACTACCAGCGTCACATGCAAGACTTTTCCGCCTACTTCCAGGGCCTTCAGATCCCAGGAGTGCAGTAACAAGAGCTCCCTGCCTCGATCTTTGCTCCACCACCTTTTCCTATGCCTACTCCAATAGCGGATCCGGTGAGTATATTGCCTGTTGCTTTAGCTTGTGCTCTCATCCTGTAGGTACTAATGAGATCAATTTTCCTTTGTGCATAAACAGTCGGCGGGTTCGAACCTGACTCCTCCATGTGCCAGCCCTCCATTAGGCCCTTTTCCACCGCACGGGTGGCCGGCTCACTCGACCTTCCCGACTCAGGGCTTCACATGGCCAGGTATCGCTCCTCCTCCACCGACGCAGCAGGGGCATTCCGGGCCTGCAAGCGGCCCTCAGCTTTCGCCGCCCTATTGGATGTTCCAGGTGGCGCCGCAGTCAGGGTGGTCTCTGTGGGAGCAAGGTGGGGGCTCTGGGGACGCTGGGATGAGCTAGGTACCTCTACTGATGAATTTGAACATGTTATGAACTTTTGGACATGTTATGAGCTAGGTACCTCTACTTTTGGACATGTTATAAACTTGTATCGATGTAACGGATTAATTTGAGGACCTTTATGTATGAATTCATGCTGAGATGTCATGGATCTGATGAAATGCGATATTTATATGATATTCTATTCTATTGTCGTGAATATATGTGAATTTGCATGTCTGGAATGGAAGAAAACAGAAAAAACAAAAAAAAATTTCCAGCTTTGCCGTTTGCCAGCCCTCGGCAAAGCTGGGCATTTTTCCCAGCAGAGCCCAGCTTTGTCGAGTGCTAGCGAGACACTCGACAAAGGGACCATTTCTTTGCCAAGAGCCGGCACTCGGCAAAGGATTTTTTAAAAAGAAATAAAAATTCTTTGCCGAGAGCCGGCACTCGGCAAAGAATTTTTTAGAAAAAAACTTTGCCGAGTGCCTGACGAGTCACACTCGGCAAAAGGTGCCGTCAGGTTGACGGCGCCCGTTACCTTTGCCGAGTGCTTGCGTGGCACTCGGCAAAACCTTTGCCGAGTGGCACTCGGCAAAGACTCCTTTGCCGACCAATTTTTTACCGAGTGCGCTTTGCCGAGAGCCGCACTTGGCAAAGCCTTTGCCGACGGCAAAGATGCCTTTGTCGAGTGCAGCCAGCACTCGGCAAAGGAGGCGGATCCAGTAGTGATTGGACTGTACTGATCCTCCAACTGGTATTCCAAGAATAACAGCATTGTATGTTTCAGTCATATTTGAAACAAACAAAGAAAAATGAATCATTATATAACATTGCAAGTTTAAATTTAGACTTTCAAGCTGGACATAGCAAGAGCAGAAACTAACTGTTCTGCATCCCTCTTTTTTTCTTTTTTTTTTTGCAGAAACTTGTCTTCAAGTGGGTTGGCCGGTCCCATCAGTACCTCTTTTGGAGATCTGAAAGCACTCCAGTACCTGTAGGATTTTTCCACAATATCTTACTTTAGATGTTAAAATGTGCAACGCCTTTTTTTTCTTCTTTTGGGTACTACTTGCAAGTTCCAAATTAAGTCCATCTGCTTCATTCCCTCTGTTTGTTTACTTGTATGTGTACCTATTTTTTCTTCTTGTATGTCTAGTGACTTCTGCACTGTTTATTATAGTATAACTAAAATAACATGCATCTTGCAGTAAATTTATTGAATTTCATGTGAAATATATGTTCTCTTTCTTGTATGTCTCTACCATATTATAAAACTTACATTTTCAAAGGAAACTAGGAGAGGACACAGAGCCTGTTTGCAATGATTACTTTAGTCCTTTTCCTGAATTCAGACGCGAAATACTAAGCTGATAAATAGTACTACTGAAACATTTTATCCCCCCATATCCTAAAGCTATTTCTTATAAGAATTGTTACCTATCCCAGGGATTTGTCACACAATAACTTGTCTGGTTCCATTCCAAATTATCTAGGGCAGCTTCCATTTCTAGTATTTCTGTAAGTCTTTCTAAGCATCTGCTCAAGTTTGGGAATCTTCATAGAACAAACTTTTCATATGTCATACATTTTCTTTACAGGGATCTCTCCAGCAATGATCTTTCTGGATCAATTCCTTACAGTCTTCTTCAAAAATCCCACAATGGGACTCTATCATTAAGGTATATTTTATACGTGTATGTTACCAACTATGGAGCAACCCTATTTTAAATCAATTTTGTTATTCAAAGAATTTATAAAACATACTTGGAGGATTGAGTTATACTATTTTAAGTGTCCATTTAGTTTCATAGCATCTGTTTAAATGTTTAAAATATATCCTTTGTAATTGGATGTTTCTTGTTCCTCAGTTTCTTTGTGAGTCCATTTAATAAGGAAGCAGCACTTATCCCATTACTGGGTACTAGGTCAAAAATAGTTTTCAGTAGCATTAGGACAATATCATAACATCATAGTAAACAAAATACTGCTTTTGTGTTTGGAATTTTCATGCATACTAGAAGGAGAGCGCTACTAGAAGGCATTAAGAGTTTCAGTTCTTTAATGTAACATTTTTTTATAAGGGTTCTGTAATGTAAAATTGTTTTGGGTAAAAAACATTTCTGAGAACAGTGACAGTCAGACAGTACTGCTACCTTTGCCTTGTCAATTTTTAGATCTTGTTGATGACCAAACATATAGAACATCTCCCTTTATTTGCGTTATCTTGGAAGCATTTCTTAATGTGAATCATTCCGTGCATTTTTTATGCTTCCAGGCTTGGTAACAATTCAATTTATTTGGGAGTGGTACTAACTATGGATCAGGTCCAAAGAAAATGAACGGGGCACTTCTCTCTGCAATAATCATTCCAATAGTTGCTGCCATTGCCTTATTTGTTATCTTCACTGTTCTGCTGCTTCGAACACTCAAGGAAAAAGGTAATACAACATGGACAAAATCATTTTTTGGTACCACGCGCTGTTGTATTTCTTGCCTTTTAATATCCTTTTTCATATGATGCAGCTAGGAGAAGGGCTGCTGATCCTAAAGATGAAACATCATTACTTGAGAACCGAGAATTCTCTTACAGAGAACTGAAGCGTATTACAAATAACTTTAGCCTAGAGATTGGCAAAGGTGGGTTTGGAGCTGTCTTCCTTGGTTACTTGGAAAATGGAAACCCAGTTGCTGTGAAAATACGGTCAGAGTCATCTTCACAAGGGGGTAAAGAGGTGGGAATGAACTTAAAGAAATAGATGTGCCACGTTTCTACTCATGCTCCCCCCTATGAAATATGATAATGACAATATGTAGTAAAGTTTCCTTTTATTCTCTCTCTCTCTCTCTCTCTCTCTCT
>CM041645.1:360767-395479 GCA_023333625.1 Bothriochloa decipiens | reverse complement strand
AAAAAAAAACACCCTAATTCTGAGAGCAAGAAAAAGCAGGCCGATGGACGTACCCTTCTCAGGCTACGTACGGCCGTGCCCGGCCAGTAGCTAGCCAGGGACACGACGTGACTTCAGTTCGTTATTCCAAACTATTATTGACAAGAATAGTAAAGATACGGAATAAATTACGAGTTTGTTAGAGTGACCTTCTCTAGCTGATAGGATCGGCGAGTGCTACATATACCGACCCTGCTCTCACTTGAATTGCTCAGCTAGCGCCGGCGAGCACACCCGCATCATGAGCTGCGAATTCGCCACCGTCCGTCTCCCTGGCCTACTGGCGCTCCGGTCGGGCCGCAGTAGTCGACCATTCTCTCCGATGACGCCGCCGCCGCCCGCCGTAGTAGCCATTAAGAAACCCGCTGCTGCCACCCCCTCCTCCGTGCGCTGCGCCTGCGCGTCGTCCCGCCGCGACGACAGCTGCAACGGCGGCGGCGGCGACGACGGGCGGCTGGTGGACGAGGGGATGGTCGTCCTGCGTCGACGGATCCAAGAGATGGAAGCCGCGGAGCGCGGCCAGGACCAGGAGGAGGAGGAGGAGGAGGAGGACTGGGCGGCGTGTGAGGAGGAGGGGCGGTACGCCACCAACGACGCCGACGTCTGCCACCTCCTCCTGGCGTTCCTCGTCAACTCCCGATCCGGCGTCGTCCGCGTGGGCCTCGTCGCAGTGCTCGTGCTCGTGCTCGTGCTCGCACTGCCGGCGGCCTCCGCTTTTGTCCTTGTCCAACTCCTCCTGGATACTTCACGGGCGATCACCTCCAATTAATCTGCACCATTGATGCTGCTGCTGCTGATGATAATGATGACAACGTACATATATATGATCGATTGTGTGTGTGTGTGTGTTCTTTTGTGTGGATCGGAAGCAAGTGGGCGGAGCTCCCGATGCGCGACGAGGCGCGGCGGATGGCCGGCTCGCCCGCCCGCGAGCACGGCGGCGGGAGCGGCATGCCGTCGCTAAGCATCACGGCGACGGGGCACAGCCTCGGTCGGTGCGGTGCTCGCCGCCCACGAAATCGCGACGGCGCAGCAGCACGCGCCGAAGATGACGATGGTGACGGCCGTGTCGTTCGGCGGGCCGCGCGTGGGCAACGGGCGTTCCGTCGCAGGCTGGAGGCGGAGAGCGGCGGCGCTCCGTGTGGTGAACTCGGAGGACATCGTCACCAAGCTGCCGGGGTCCCCGGTGCACGAGCACGACGACGGCCGCGAGCCGCCGGCGAAGGGTACGATGATGAAGGCGAGGTTGCTGCCGAGGTGGCTCGTCTCCAAGATGGGGTGGGCGTACCGCGCCGCCCCTGCAGTTGTCTACACCACCCGGTGCCCACTGCCCAGCGACCACCGTTCTTTAGGTAAAATTCCAATTCCAATGATTATATTGTGATGTAGAAGTAACAACCGGCTCTGGCGGCCGGCGCAACCTACCCAGGAGTGCAGCTTGGCGGCCCAGAAGGGGAGACGGACCCGACTGATGCCATCTCAGACCAGGACCGGCATGCACGGACCAGACAACAGTGATGGTGGGCTGGCAGCAGATGAGGGCCTTGGCAACCAGGGGCTCACGACACCGGACACGAAGATGACCGTGCACGCTGAGGAGACTGCACCGGACCTTGGGCCGACAGGGGCATCCGACGGCTCCGCTTCTGCAGGCACCTGATCCTACACCGAGCATTATCCGCGGAAGAAAGGGGGCCGCCGTCCCCAGCCGCTCGAGCACGCGCCTGGCCGCCCAGGCGTCGCCTTTCCCGGTGGCACCAGACGCTGCGGTCACTGCCATCATCGACATGTACGGGGGTGACCTCCCCAACGATGCAGTGCAGCAGCTCCGGGCGGCTTCACGTCTGGGGGACGAGCACCTCTCCAAGACGCTGGCAGCCATTTGCTGGGTGAGGCGGAGGCCTGAGCGGGGAGCACCGTCAGCATGTCATGATCTGCATCAGTTTCAGTTTCAATGTTTAGTAGTCTAGTGTCAGCGCCGGCCGGTCTTCAACCGGTTTTGTTACAAGTTATGTTCTGTGATGTCTGTTACCTGGGCAGAGGGTCAGTGGTTGAACTGTTTGCTACCAGATGTTTCTGGGGCGATGTGGGCTGTGGCTGGATGGATGGTGTGTTCAGTTATGTTGGCAATTCAAACTTTACGCACGGTTGGCTGACCATTTGCTGCTTGTTTCGCCTGCTCGATCTGTTCCAATGCTTGTGCTGCTACCGTTTTTATCAATGTGTGATTTCAAGCTGTTAGACTGGAATGTGAGGGGGTTGAACTGTGGGGCTCGTAGTGAAGACAATGGTACAGCAGGCTGCTCCAAACATTGTTTGCATCCTGGAAACAAAGCTGGACAACATTGACAGATTCACAGCCATGGAAATTGTGGGGCAGAGATGCGCGGGTTTTGAGTTCCTGGGAGCTGACGACACTAGAGGTGGCCTGGAATCAGGATCTGGTGGACGCCGTGACACCAGTTAGGCGGCAGTACACATTAACGCTCACCAGGACCATGAAGCTAACCAACTCTACATTCATCATTACGGTGGTCTATGGTCCAACAGATGATCCTGAGAAACTTCTTTTCCTACGAGAACTAAAGGAGTGCCAGCCACCAGCAGGAACTGCATGGCTTTGTTTGGGGGATTTTAACTTGATATATGAAGCGTGAGACAAGAACAACAGTAACCTGAATCGATCGATGATGCACCGTTTCGGGCGGGCACTGGACGACAGTGAGCTCATGGAGCTAAAGCTACAGAATAGACGATTCACCTGGAGCAATGGCCGTGCATCACCGACCCTGGTTCACCTAGACAGATTCTTCTATGACAAGGAGTGGGATGCTGCGTTCCCAGCGGTAAACTTGCAGGCCTTGTCGAGCTCACTTTCTGATCACTCTCCGCTTTTTGTGGGTAGCCATCAACAGTTGCCGAGGGTCGCCAGCTTCAGATTTGAGCAGTTCTGGACCCGCGCGCCTTCATTCTTGAGCACCGTGGCCAATGCATGGGCACAGCCGGTAATGGGAGTAGCACCGATGATGGTATTCCATTATGGATTGATAGCCACAGCGTGTGCCTTACGTGCATGGAGTAGGAAATTGTTCAGTGAGGCTCGTGCCCAACTTTTACTTGCAAAACAGTATCATCTTGGCACTGGACACCGCCCAGGAGTCCAGAAGCTTGACAGCCCAGGAAGTACAGCTGCACAAGGAACTCAAAATAAGAGTGCTTGGCTGGGCGGCAGTGGAACGATCGCGTCGACGACAGGCATCGTGAATTATACAGATCAGAGAGGGAGATGTTAGATAGATCTCCTCCCGACTTGGCCCAACGGATGAGTCGGGGCCCTAATCTCGCATCTTGATCGGAGATGCCCAGCCCAACTACCAGGATGGTGGGCCCCTGTCGCGCAGCACTATAAAGAAGAGGTGGGGGCCAGGGGCTCGAGTGACGAGGTTGGTCTGAGTCGCCGACGGGAAGCACCACCGAACTTCACCGTCGCTGCTACCTCTGCGCCCGCCACCACTCCTCTTCCCCGACCGTCGCTGTCTGTGCGCAGACTCCACCAACGAACGTGATAGCGGCTCTGAATCACGATGGTATGCCTCTCTACACTCTCCTCTCTATTGTCCTCTCTCTGATTCGTGCCCCATGATGGGGCACCATGATCTTCTACTCAATTTATCACGAATGGTAAAGAATCCACCCGCTGATCTACACCTACACGATCCTAGAAATCTATCATTGGTATCGGAGCTCCACCAGGTTATTTCTAGAGTGTGGATCTGAGTCGGGAAAGAAAGAAATGAATCGAATCGAAGAAATCAAGATCCACCCGAAACCCTAACCCTAGAACGAACAAGAACAGAGAAATGGGTCGGTCTTGGGGGTACCTACCTGGGGCCGGCCATCTCATCACTGCCTCCGACCATCTCCATGGACGGAGCGCGGACAGAAAGAACCGGCTTGTCGGTGATACGCTGCATACATGGACCAGCGGGAAGAGAATCCTAGCCGTCGCTTCGCCACCGTGCGGGCATAACCCGAGCCGTCGTCTGAATCACGACGGAAGGGCGCCACAGCGCGACCATTCGACGGCACCGCGCTCACCCACGGGGAGTGCGCGCACCGGCGAATGGGCGCACGACGACGCCGTCACCTTCCTCCAGTCGCTAGGAGTGGCCGTCGCTGCCCGCTGTGAACTGGAAGAGAAGGTAGAGAAAGAAAAGAGAGATAGAGGCGGGGGAGCTGCCAGACTTGCTCCGGCGGCTGCTTTCCTCATCGGCGCTTAGGCCACCATGGCTGAGGGGCTGTGACTGCTGCGGTAGTGAAAGAGAAAGCAAAGAGGCGGGGCAGCTGTCGGAGGCAGGATCTACGGCGAGACGGTCGCCGGCGACCTCCACCATCTCCGCTGAACTACGGCAGCTGCTGCCTGCGGCGGAAGAGAAGAGCAGGGTGGAAATGATTTAGGGTTTCGGGGTGAGCCGGCGTTCGCCGTGTTTTTGTGTCTCCGAAATCGCCGCTGCACCGTCGGATCGGATTGACTTGAGATCAATGGCCAGCACTAACAGGACCAGAATTGGCCCAAGAGGGATCCCGCCCTGGGCCTCTTTCCTGAGGTCGGCCCAGGTTGCGGCCCGTCCTAAGGCCTGCACACGGTGCACTGTACTTCTGCTGATCGGGCTGGGCTCCATTGGCCGTTTCGGCCCACAGAACCAAACAAAAAAAAAAAGAAAACAAGCCATGTGCTTACCTGGGCAGCGTCGTGGGCATGCTTGCCGCCATGGGCCGTGGGCCGCTTCGGCCAATAGGTCGAAAAGTCGGACTTTGGCCCAAAATGAATAGTAAGCCTTATGAATTTTTTAGAAATTAATTTGAAATGAATTTTTGAATGAATTCGAATCGAATTTTGAAACAAATTTTTTTCTGTGCAAATTTTATCCAACGATAATTTTATTCAGAGAACAATATTGAATTAATATTTCTAAAACATTAAATTATTGAATTTTATTCATATTTTTCGCTGTAAAGAAAAGAATTATTGCTTTTTCATTAAATTCGAACCAACGGAAGAATTTAATTTGGAGAGCAGTTGAAGTTATTGAGTGAATAATGAAAAGTTCATTAAAATTGGAACCAATGGAATTGTTTTAATTAGAAAATAGTTAGTTTTTTGTTTTAGAGAAATTATGACATTGTTATTTTCTGACTAACATTGATGATAACATATTGTAAGCTCATTTATGAGTTCTGAATTTTTTTGAAGTTCAGATCTTCGAAGAATCTCAAAGAAATGGCAATAATCAAGAAATGCTAATTAACTAGAAAGACATTTTTTCATGTTTCCGCTGCAATGATGATGATCCTTCTAACTGAATTCGAACCAATGAGAGAATTTGATTCAAAGAAAAGTTAATAGAATTCAGTGAATATTGTATTTTTATTTCTGAGCAAAGTTGTTTGATAGCAATATCATGATATGATTTATGATTTATAAGCATTGATTTTATTTCTGCCCAACGGTGATTTAGAATTGATATAGAAGAAAGATGTTTTATTCTATTTCTGCCCAACGGTGATTTAGAATATAAAAGAGAAAAATACTATAAGTTTGAATTTGAAGTTTGAATCTCTGATAAATTTTGCATCACAATGACCAATTTTTCAGAGAGAATTTAAAGATAAAGAAATGTTCATGAAATGAAAAGAATGTATTTTCGTGTTTTCGCTACAACAATGATGATTATCCTCTAATTAAATTTGAACCAACAGGAGAATTTAATTTTTGAGGAGATATGTTTTATTAAGATAATTGAATTTCATATGTTGATTCCATTTCTGCCCAACGGTGATGTGGAATTAATATATAAGAATTTTATTTTATTCTATTTCTGCCACTAGTGATGTAGAATACAACCTAAAGATTCTAAAGTTTAATAAGCATTATCGATGGTTATTGTTGAATGTTTTCAGGTAAAGAACTTACTGCCTTTGAAGGCAGAAAAGAGAATGAGCTGGGTACTTATGACTCGAAAGATGAAAAGTACAAGTTTTGCATTAAAGAAAACCATCACATAAGGGGCAGTGTTCTCTTTAAAGGATGGATTGAAAGAAAAGAATGATTCAGGTGCATTCATCTAAGAAAAGAAGATAGAACAAATGAAAATTTAGTTTAAGGAATGACTTTTATGAATAATAAGAGATATAATATGTCATATAACTTTTAATTTTAATTGTCATGATATAAAATGTAATGATTTATACACATGTTTAATTTGATCAATGTCGGATTAAGCATGGTTAAAGAGTATTTGAATTTATTTCTAAATTTAATAATTAAATATGCCCTGAGAGCCAATTCTGGCTTTGATATCCCTTTTATGGGGAATTCTCCCGCATGGCATGCAAGATTTTGACAGAACTTATCATGCATGCGGGAGAAGAAAGTTGCATATGAACCAAATGACAAAAATAACATGCAATTGTGACTTGCAGAAGTACTAATGACTCTGAAGTGGGATGAGGAAAGTGTACTCCTAGAAGATTTATGAAGTAACTTTATTTGCATGACGTAGTCATGTGGATGAAGTAATGAAAGTTTTCTCATTTATAAGAATTTTTGAATAGTTTTGAAATTATGGCAGAAAAGTTCATGCCACATTTCGAGGGGGAGATTTGTGAGATCAATTAAGAAATTGAAAATCAAGAAAGAAACAGAAAATCAAGAAAGATACTCCCCTATATTTTTTGACAATGTGATGCATGATGTACATTATGAACAAGAGATAAATATGATATAAAGATGAATATGATATGAAGAAGAGTGATCTATAAAAGATGAATGTGATTGTTGAGGGAGTACAACAGTCACAATAATAATACCCCTAAGTAAAGAAATAGCTAGATTCCTAAACCTTTTATGATTCCAATAGGAAGATAGCATAGTGAGAGATACTAAAACGGTGCTCAAAACTTCTTAAGAAGCTATGACAGATTAAACCCAAATAAAAAATTTGAAGATACACCATCCTTACAAAGGATGGAGTAATCTGCGGAGCATGGTATGTAGATACCTAAAGAATTGAATAGAAGTGGGATTGAATGCTCACTACTATGTTTTAAAAGCGATAAATTGCTTAATCCCTGTTGATGTTGTATGACATATATAACACCTGTTATTTGCTTTTTATGAAGATAAATAAGTAAATAAGGATCTTGTGATATTTGTCTCTTGGCAATGAAGAGCAATAACAGCCCCATATGAAAGAAGTGCCACGAGGCTCTAGTAGGTCTCAAAGAATGAGAAAAATAATTATTTTGATGACTGTGAAGTCAATGTCGTTAAAAAAATTCAAATGAAAGGTAATCCCATCTCTTTTGTAGAAGCCATGAGAGATGTTCACTCATCCAAATGGCAAGAAACAAAGGTAGATGAAATAAAATTGATAAATACCAACGAAGTTCAGGATTTAGAAGAAATTCATAATGGAGCCAAAACAGTAGGCTGTAATGGGTCTACAAGACGTAACGTGGCTCTAGAGGGAACGATGAAAGATATATAGCGCAACTTGTGATGAAATATTTACATGAAGAGAATGAATCTATTATAATGAATGTTAGTGGCACATTACGATTTAAAGTCACATCGGGTAGATGTAAATATGATATTCTGTAATAGGGATTTATGTGAATAGTTTACATGGCATAACCTTAAGGTTTTTGTCGTGGATGGAAAAGATCATAATGAATGTTGCCTCAAGAAACCTTTTGAGAATTAGAGCAAATCTATAGAAATTAGAATTTAAAATTGATGAATCAAAGAAAGTTTGGGTTTTAAAGAGAATGTAGAGGACAATTGCATTTATGTAAATGAATAAAAAGTTTACTTTCTAATCCTATATGTGGATGACATCTTACTTGCTAGTAGTGATGTCAATCTACTATTAGAGAGAAAAGAAGTTTTGTCCTCAAGTTTGAATAATAAGATTCTCAGTGAAAAATTATTTGAGTTGAAACTCATTGAAAGAGAAGATTTTGAAGAAATAAAGTATGTATACAAAGGATACCTATTCCTGTTCTTATAGTCAAGGGTAATGGATTTAGAACTTGAAATGTTTTAAAGAACCGATATGAGATTGATCAAATAGACGTCCTATATGCTTCAGCTGTTGGAAGCTTAATGAATGATTATAAGTAAGAACTTACCCTGACATAGTTTATGTATCCGGGATATTTGACAGAAGTGCAATCTAGATATAGATCACTGAAATGGAAAAAAGAATGTATTGAAAAGATTTATAGCCTCATGTTGAATAATGAATATCAAGTACTCTTAAATAGTTGTAGGTACAAAGAATGAAAGTTCAGCGAGATGTGTAGTGAAATCCACAATCGTTGACACTCGTTGTTGAAGCTTTATTGTGAAAAAGCTTCAGAGAAATAATTATGATATGATGAATGAAACAAAGTTATGCAATGGTATGTTAGGAGGCTTAGAGGATAGGCGAAATGGTTAAGAGAACCTATACCCGGAATAGATAATGGTTGGCAACAGCAATAACCATTTAAATAAGTATCTTACTCCTATGACAACGGGTCAAGTGTGTTACCAAACATATTGACATGAATGTATTTGTTGTAAAGGAGAAAGTCCGGAATCATTTTAAAGATATTAAACATTTAAGTAATAAGAAAAAACCTGCGGATCCACTTACGAAAGGCTTACCACCCAGTGTGTTCAGAGGACACACAGTCAACATGGGTTTATGGTATAGCCTATGATTTCGGACAATAAAGGCCCAGAATGAATAAAGAATCTATTTCAACACAGAGAGGTGTATTATAGCTTTTAAATCTATCGGCAAATGACCGTGACGAAGGAGCATGCTCTATGCACTAATCTGTAATGGAATGGGACAAAAGTAAGAAAGATTAGAATTAAAGGTTGAAGTAAGAAATTGAGGAATGATGAGAATGAGATGAGATCAAGGGGGAGAATGTTAGATTGATCTCCTCCCTACTTGGCCCAACGGACGAGTCGGGGCCCTAATCTCGCATCTTGATCGGAGATGCCCAGCCCAACTACCAGGCTGGTGGGCCCCAGTCACACAGCACTATAAAGAAGAGGTGGGGGCCAGGGGCTCGAGTGACGAGGTTGGTCTGAGCCGCCACAATCCCCACCTAGAAACCCTAATCCGATCCCGAGGGTCTGCTGTGAGCGACGGGAAGCACCACCGGACTTCACCGTCGCTGCTACCTCTGCGCGCCGCCACCACTCCTCTTTCCCGACCGTCGCTGCCTGTGCGCAGACTCCACCGACGAACGTGATGGCGGCCCTGAATCACGATGGTATGCCTCTCTACACTCTCCTCTCTATTGTTCTCTCTCTGATTCGTGTTCCATGATGGGGCACCATGATCTTCTACTCAATTTATCATGAATGGTAAAGAATCCACCCGCTGATCTACACCTACACGATCCTAGAAATCTATCAGGAGATGCTTGCATGAAATTCTTCCATCAGAAAGCAAAGAACAGAAGGAAGAGGAACCTCATTGCTTACCTGAAAAATGAGAAGGGCCACATCGTGTGGGATCATTCTGAGAAAGAAGGCATTCTGCGGGAATATTTTTTTTCCATCCTGGGACTCAGAAGCAACAGAAGCTGTCATCTGGACTGGGATAGATTGCAGCTGCCTGTTATTGATGACTCGGATTTGGACTGGCCGTTTACAGAAGAGGAAATCCATAACTCTATCAAAGAGATGCCAAGTGAGAAGGCCCCCGGCCCAGACGGCTTCACTGGCATATTTTATAAGGTTTGCTGGCCAATTATCAAAGATGATCTCATGGCTGCTATCCATTCTTTCTACCAACTGAGAGCTGGTCCTCTAGAGCACCTAAATGGAGCTTATATTGTGCTCATACCGAAAGATTTAATCGCAGAGACACCAAGGGAATTCAGGCCCATAAATCTAATTAACTCTTTTGCAAAGTTGGTTACCAAGACACTGGCTATCCGGCTATCTGCTCATATTGACAGGCTTATCTCCCCGGCCCAGAGTGCCTTCATTCGTGGACGCTCTATCCAAGACAACTTCATGTATGTGTGCAACCTTGCAAGAGCGTATCACAGGACAAAAACGCCGGCACTGCTCTTCAAATTGGATATTTCCAAGGCCTTTGGCACGGTCTCTTGGGAGTACCTTCTCGAGCTCTTGCAGCATAGAGGATTCAGTCACCGTTGGAGAGATTGGCTTTGCTTGTTACTCAAAACTTCACACTCGTCAGTGCTGCTCAATGGCCGGCCAGGAGATAGCATACGCCATGCAAGGGGCTTGCGCCAAGGTGACCCCCTATCGCCATATCTCTTCATCCTTGCCATTGACACACCCCAGCGGATCCTAGAGATTGCAACTGAGGACGGTGTGCTGAGCCCACTGCGGGGAAGACACGCAAGATTGAGGCTGTCGCTCTATGCGGATGACGCTGTAATTTTCATTAACCCAGTGGCCGATGAAGTGACTGCATTATTTGGGATCCTGCAGCACTTTGGAAATGCCAGTGGACTACGACTAAACATGGCCAAGTGCACAGTTGCTCCCATCAGGTGCACAGACCTTGATCTGGACAATATACTGCAATCCTTTCATGGCCAGCGGGTATGCTTCCCAATCAGATACCTTGGCTTGCCTCTGAGTCTTGGTAGACTGAAGGTGGTACATGTCCAGAGCATCCTTGATAAGGCACGGGATAAGTTGGCGGGATGGCAGGGCCGCCTACAAAATGTGGCCGGCCGACGTGAACTAGTGAGATCGGTGCTCAGCGCCACCCCAACGTACTTGCTCTCCGCCCTCAAAGTCCCCAAGCAACTTCATGAAGACATGGATAAACTACGCCGGCGTTTCCTATGGGCGGCTGATGGTGAGATATCGGGAGGGAAATGCAAAGTAGCATGGCATCAGTTGACCAAACCGACTGAATTTGGGGGTCTTGGGGTTATTGACTTTGAAAAATTCAGCAGGGCTCTTCGAGTCAGATGGCTATGGTTTGCATGGTCAGACCCGCAGAGGCCATGGATTGGCACTGAGCTGCCGGTGGACGAGCTGGACATGGCACTGTTTGCAGCGGCAACCACAGTAACAGTCCGGAACGGGCGCAGAGCTTTGTTCTGGCATTCCAACTGGGTACAAGGGCGGCCACTCTCTACCCAGTTTCCGCGGCTGTACAGCCACAGTAGACGGAAGAACAGGACTGTCTCGGAGGCACTTACAATGGCGCATGGATCAGGGATATATCACACGATCTGAACAATGAGATCATTCTAGACTATTTCAGTCTGTGGCGGCTTCTACAGGCTCAGAATGTTCAACTGGAGGATAATGAGAACGACCATATACGCTGGACGTTGGAGGCAAATGGGGAATACTCAGCTCGTTCGGCCTATGCTGCCCAATTCTTTGGCATGATCCAATCGAACTTCCCTAAACTAATTTGGAAAGCATGGGCGCCGCCTAAGTGCAAATTCTTCCTCTGGCTCCTGCTTCGGAATCGCCTCTGGACAGCGGTGAGATTACAGGCGAGGGGATGGGAAAACAATTATTTTTGTGGATTATGCATAAGGAGCTTGGAGACGGCATGGCATTTATTTGTCGAATGCCCATTCTCTCAAGAAGTTTGGAGACAGATAGCGGCATGGAGCAATTGCAGCAACCTCAATCCGTCTAACTGGACAGGACAAACGGAGATGGAAGACTGGTTCATCTACATGACACAAGCTGGGGGGAAAAAGTCGCACAGCCTGGCAATTCTTACTCTTTGGTGTCTTTGGAAGCGAAGGAACGCATCAGTATTTCAAGGGACGGCATCAACGGTGCAGCAGACAGTGATCCAAATTAAGGATGAAGCTTCCCTTTGGGCGAACGCGGGAGCAAAAGCCCTTTCCAGCCTTTCTGTAGTTTACAATGTTGTGAGTAATTAGCTAATGTAACTAAACCCCGGATGGCGGTCTGCCATGCCGGGGATGCGCTACTCGTGCGAATGTTGAAAACTCCTTTCTTCTTATTAATATATATGCCGGGTGACCGGGACTTTAAAAAAAAAAAGGATTGAAGCGAAAAAGCGAGGCCGGTTTTGACCGTGCTACCGCTCGGAAGGACTGAACTGGTCCCTGCAACCGGATACAGAATTTGCTTTTTTTTTTTTAGGGGAACGAATGCAAGCCTAGCTAGAAGACATGTATATCTTTCTAGCATGAACAAATGAGCCTAATAAAACTATTACATTGCGGAGAAGATGTGTTCAATTTAATTGACACACATGTAAGCCTAGAATTCATCCTTTCTATCAAGCAAGGGCCCAACAGTTTTGTTACATTAACTGAAAAGATGTGCAGCAGGTACAACAGCGGTCACCGGTTATAGAATTTAATTACTAGCACCAAACACACGCAAAGTCTCTAAAAAATAAAATCTCACTACATTCTTTCTTTTTTTTCTCGAATATGCATGAGAGTGCATATCATTATATTAAGATATACAAAGATAGAAAAAAGCAGTTTGAAATTAAAAAAAAGTCGCCCACAGCCCCCAAAAATTAAATAAATACAAGTCTAGAAAAACAAAATTAGTACGACGTTACGGTTCTTTCAAGCATGAACAAACGAGCCCCCAAAAATTGCGCCTTACGGAGAATAATATGTGCAATTACCAATTAATAGTCACTGTTAGCAGGTACGTACAACAGGTTAGCTGATCATCATCTTATATATGGCACAAAATATTTAGGGAACTGACGGTCCCCAAGTTTTTTTTTTTTTTTTTTTGTCGATTGGATATTATAAAGTGGAGATGGTTTTTCATGCCGGGCCTGAATCCATGCATTGTTGCATGAACCCAAGAATGTGGCGAGGAAACGAAATAGGATGAAAATAAATACAAGACACCTTGCATGATTGCATTGCATCCAGTGCAGGCATGCTCATCAACCCCCCAGCCCCACACAGCAGGAGGCATCATCAGCTAGATCCTCAGCTCAGTGCTCACTGCCTCTTGATCGCCATGACTGCTTGCGGCTTTCATTCTCTTAGGATGATCTTGGGAGGCCCGTGGCCGCCGATCCATGCCGCCAAGCGAGACGCTGGTTCTCGCGGAAACTGTGGCAGCTGGAGCTGGAGCGGCGGCGGCGTCCATTATTTGTGCAGGGAACCATTGTTCCTCTCTGCGAGGGTGATGCATTGTTGTGGCTGCTGCTGCACTGCTACTCTCCGCCCTGCAAGAAGCAAATCAAACCAAGGAACAACACTAGCTAGAGTCAGATCGATTCAGCACGTAGGCTACAAAGCGCAGTCCGATCATCTCGTTCATCGGGATATATATAGTAGCAGGTAGGCTGCCCATACCATACTTACTGCCCTCTGAGATCGATTAGGAGTACGTTTGCATTGCTAGATCGAGATGATGGAGGAGATCGACCCCAAGCCATGCATAGCGCGATCTTGCTGTGAAGATATGGCAATGGCATAGATTGAAAAAATAATGAATGGCATGAGTTTGCTCATGCCTTTGCTTGCGTTTATCCAGGAAGCGGGCGAGGGATTCCGTCCTCTTAAGACCTAATAAAAACAACAATGCAAGCCACAGCTATATATATAAGATGCACATCCGGTCCATATATATATATATATATATATATAGGCAACGTATGCTGGTCCATATATATATATAGATCACGTACTGCAGTGCAATTTTCAGGAGGAGCTAGGGAGCTAGTCCTTACTATCATCGTTGACGTGATGACGAGCCAATCTCCAATAATGCATTGTCATCAGCGCCACATCACTAGCTGTGGCTGTGGGTGAAGCAGCAACTGCTAGTTGTAACTGCGGCTCTGCTGCCAGGATTCCTGCAGCATGAGCCTCCTTTGCTACCACAGCCAGGATCTTCTCGGCCTGCTGATTTAATTTGTTCAGTATTTTTGCGCTCGATCGCAGCCACATGTATGTCAGATCGACTAGGCGTACGTGGTACCTGTTCCATGGTAACGCCGTCATATGCACGCACAGATCCCGCGTAGAGTATCGTCATGGGCGCGGTGAAATAATCATCGTCGTCATGAGTGCTCCGTGTCCATGCTGCTGCCGCGGTGGTGGAGGCGGAGGCGGAGCCCTCAAAGATGAGTCGTCGTCCTGCTGGAACTGGCAGTGGCGGCGGCCTGCTGGTGGTGGTGTTGCCAAAAAACAATCCGCCAACGGAGGCGGGGCCGGCCGGGCAGGGAGCGGGTTGCATCAGCGGCGGCCAGCAGCTGATCAGTGCCAGGCGTCGTCGTCGATGGAACCTGAAACCCGCAGACCCCCGTGAAAGAACCGAGCTGAGAGAGGCTCGTTACGATTTGTCAGACAAAAGATCGGAAGGTCGGTCTCATTCTCATCAACTTCGTTCCTGGAGAGAGGCCAGGGCCTGGAACACGTACACACCTTCGGGGACGACGCCTCAGCTGCTGGCGCCCACGCGGGCTGCTTCGGCGCCATGCTCATCGCCGCCGGTGCAGGGACGTCCACGGGCCGAAGCCGCGGGCGCGCCGCCGTCAAAAGGGTCTCGCTGGCAGCGGCGAAACGTAGGGGCTCGTCGTCGAAGCCCGTCTTGTCATAAGCCGATGATGAAGCACCTCCGCCATGGCCCGTCGGCGGCGGCGGCAGCAAGAAGCCATGTCGTGCCAGTAGGTCCAGCCCCCTTACCTCTCGTCCCTCTCTCGTCTCCTCGTCCCCCGCCGCCCTGGGGAGCATCATCTTCGCTAGACGCTTAATTTCGTGTTAATTAGAGGTGCGCGCCCGGTGAATCGAATCGAATGGCGCCTCGCCTGCCCGGTGGTGGCTAGCTAGCTTTGGCTGCCTCCTGCCTGCCTGCATGCGCTCGCTCGCGCAGCGGTATTAGTACCTGCGGCTCGTGAACGTCGTCGTCCCACTTCCCGCGGATTATTATTGCGAGGCTGGCCAGAGTCCGCGGGAACGGATCATGTATTCTGGGATTCGGTCCGAAATAGTCAGTCATCGAACAACATCATATATCATATACCAGAAATTTCGGTGAACCTCCAACTTTTTTTATTAGTATAAACAAAAAAGTCTTTTTTTTTTGAAAGTCTAGAGCTCAAGCAAACCTACAAAGTTCTTCCTTCGATATATATTTTTTCAAAGAACTTGCTTTGGCATGTATGTATTTGATTAAGCAGAAAGTTCTTCCTTCGATATAGAATCACAAATTTATTATATATCCAGCTATAAATGATTCCTCTTGATCAAAATTCTCACTAAAGTTTAGCCAAATATTATATAGCTACATACATCTGAACATTTTGACCGGTCAAAACGAGTGAGCCCCGATCCAAAATTATCTAAATTTCCGATCGAGATTCATCTATTTCACTCGGATCTGATATTTTTTTTGGACATTTGAATTCTACAACCCTGACAGCAGCTAAAGCGCATCTCAAACTCAAGCATAAGCAAAAGAGCCACAAGCAATTGTAGTACCTCCCGGCCCGTCACAACTCACTGGCCGTCCAACCGTCGCCACCATGGCCATCCTTGGCCGGATTAACCCTGGCGTCCGCACCCGGTGACCATGCGGACCAAATCGTCCGGAATCAACCTCGCCTGTCCCTTGCTTGATCTGCACAATATGCTTGTGGAAGGCGAAAGGAGAATAGAAACTTTTTAAGGGTTCCTAATGCAAAATCTCCTATACATTTGTTGACAGTGCGTTGAGAATAAAGAAAAATACATGTGGCCTAGGTGCAAAGCGTTTGTCCTACTTCCCTCATTCCCAATTGTAGTTCACTTTGACTTTTTTTGACTCATCCATTTTGGTATGTATCTAGACATATTATTTATTTAATTAGATACATAATAAAATGGTGAACCAAAAAAGTCAAAGTGAACTATAATTTAGAACGAAGGGAGTATTAGGTTTTCTTTTCTCTTCATTATTCTTTATAAATCAGCTAGAAATGATAAATATGTAGTAATTCATAGAGAAGTCCAAAAATAACAAAAGGAGTTTTGTTCATCTTCGACCCACATAAGTCAATCCATGCAGTAAACACTAAATCGCATATCTAGTTAATTTTTTTATTGTAGATGCTTGCCTTGCTTTTTAGTGTAAATCAACAGTTATCTTGCTATAATTATTAGGAAAAACTAGAATTGTCAAACATAGAAGCAGTTAGAACATATCGAGTAGGGAGGTCGCACTTCATGTAATATCTTAATATCCCAACCGCGCTACGACGCCGATGTAAAAAACTATTCTTCTTCTTAAATATAAAGATATATAAATCTTTTACATATTCGAAAAAACATCGTCGTATAGAAGCATGTATTTATTACTTTAAGGACACAACGGGCACCGTGATCGAGAAATAACCTAGCATAATCCAGTATGGTGTGGCAGGGCCGCGCCTGTGTTTCTCGTGTCAAGAGCTGTCAGGCTAAGCTACTGAAGTAAAAGAAAACAAAAAAGAAATATTTAAAATAAAAATAATATTAAAAATCACATAAAACAAAAAAATATAAATACATAATGAAGCACGAAAAGAAAAAAGAAAAGGAAAGGAAAAGAAAAGAAAAGAAAAGAAAGAAAATGCGCTGGGACAGGTTGGCGGCGAAGCAGTCCATTATCATGCTGGTGGAGAGCATGTTGGAGGTACGTGCGCCGTACCCAGGCATATTGCGGACTATATATGTCCCTGGTGTGTGGGCAACCATAGCAGCTTAAACGTGATTATCTGGTAATCAAATAGCGTTTGCGTCCGCATACCGTTCCGGTTTTGCACTTTCGAAACCGATCCGCAACCGAACGGCCATCATCTATCGCTTTCGGTGCATGAATCGTTTACAGAGAAGATTACCTTACGTTTAGCGATTCTTGACTGTGCAGACACTGCAGTAGTAGACTAGTTGTAATAATATGAGATACACATGTGGTACAACAAAACAGCAAGGAGTTTGGCTCTCCACCATTTAGACATAACTAAATGACCATTTTATAGTACTATAAGGATATAAGAATGTAGTAGAACAACTAGACTCTTAACATCCAGAGACCTGCTCTGCTGAATATATATGAATCTATCTGTATCTTCAAATAGGAACTGGCCACATGTAGCAGGTCCGTAGCAGTGCTGCAAAGCCATATATATTTGTCATATCACAATACCCAATTGAAATACATCTTTTTTTTTTATTCATCAGCCTTCCCTTATCTGTAGAATGTCATGTTCCAGCCGGTATGGTGGAAGCCAACCAATATATTAACGTTTTTCTTTTCATTCAAGCTCCCCTGTCGATCTTGAGACTGTCGACAAACCTCTTGTTGTTTTTGATGTTTGACAGTAGGAAGTCGAGGACGTCCTGGAAGCTGCTCTCCCTGTACATTGCTGGGTTTGGTTTCCAGCAGACCTTCTCATCTATTTTTTTTAAAGATCCGGCAATGCCGGCTTTGGTTTATATTAAGAAGAAGAAGAGCATAAACATCCTTTTACAAGCGCGAGAGGCGCTCCCCAGATCAGCCTAGGCCGCCTGGGGCTGAATAGCGTAGCTGACTACTCGTTAATAATGTTTACAACCATAAAAGGCAGCAAAGTTTTACATCCAGCCATTGACCATTGTGCTGCAGTTTTTTTTTATTTCGTCGAAGACACCATCAGCCAACCTCCGCTCACTTCTAAACACACAAGCATTTCGTTGTTTCCATAGGCTCCAGAGTGTGATGATCGATATGATGTGTGCCTTTGGTCCTCCTCCTATTAGAAGCTGCTAAAAACAGGCCACCAGGTCGTGCATCTCCATCTCCTCCCATGATGACGGCTGCAAACTATGGCAGAGGCTCCATGAAGCAACATAATGCCATACCTGGCGAGAGAAGGGGCACTCGAAGAATAAGTGTTGTGCAGTCTCCAGACTGCTCTCACATAGAGCGCAGAAGTAGTTGTTCTTCCATTATCTCAGTTGCAAGCGCGCTGAGGTCCATAGTCTGTTCTGCAGTAGCAGCCACAGAAAAAACTTGCACTTGGTAGGCGCCCATACTTCCCAGATGAGCTGAGGGAATTGTGATCTCGTATTCCCAGCAAATTGTATCATATATGTCGATCTCGCCGAGTATTGCCCGTAGCTCTCAAGTGTCCAGGTGATGCTGTCCTCTTCGTCGGTCTCCATGTTTGGTCGGTGAGAGTCAATCTCCCTCCATAGCTTGAAGAAATCGCCCAGGATGGTGTGGTTTAGGTTGTGCGCAATGTCAGTGATCCAAGTTTCAGCGTGCAGGGCTGCCCTGACCGTTCTGTTCTTTCTTCGGCTGTGAGCATATAGTCTGGGGTATATAGTGGCTGGAGTCCTTCCGCCGAGCCAGCCTGAGGTCCAGAAGGATGCTTTGTTTCCATTCCTGACGGTCACAATCGTTGCCGCATTGAACAAAGCTCTATCTGTGTCATCCACTGGCAGATCAGTACCACACCATGGTCGTTCTGGGTGTGTCCATTGGAACCATAGCCATCTAAGCCGCAGGGCCCTGCGGAAGCACTCCAGGTCAATGATTCCCAGGCCGCCGTATTCTATCGGCCTAGCAGCTGAAGTCCACGCCACCTTGCATTTGGCTCCTGTGACTTCACTATCTCCAGCCCACAGAAAGCGTCGTCTAGACCGGTCGATGTCCGCAATCAGCTGCTTTGGTGCCTTGAGCGATGTAAGCAGGTAGACAGGCAGTGCGCTTAATACAGAGCGCACCAGCTCTCGCCTGCCTGCAGGATTTAGCAAGTGGCCTTGCCAAGCTTCGAGCCTTGTCCTTGTTTTGTCACCTTCTCATCTATCGAGAGACCATGGATGCTGGCAATGGAGATTCTTGCCTGGTTAGGATTGAGAATGGCTCGGTGGACAAGCGACTTGAGACGACCATTGCTCAAGACCTCTAGGTGGTCCCCAATGTGGACGTGGAGGGCCCCGTGGATCGCGGGGACGTCTGTCCAGGCGTCACTGTCGTCTGGGCCCATCACTTGGAGCCCTGGGGAGTTCTGCAGCAGGATTGTGAGGAAGCCATGGTCGGAATGAGGAGCCAATCCGACCTTGTCGCCGCCTCGATGTGATGACGACAGCTGCGCGTAGCTGTTCATGGCCATGAACTGCAGTCCCTTCTCAAGCTTTTCTTGCATGTAGAAGGGCCTTAAGCCTAAACCTTGCAGGATGGCGTCCATGAGCTGCAGTGACACTCTGTATTTCAACGGCATACTTGCCCATTTTCTTCCTGCCAATCATGCATATGTAAAAATGACACAATAAAGTTATTAGGATAGCTAGCTGGCCTGCTGGTGAAAGCAGATTAAGATGTACGTATGAATTCAATTCATGGATAGATCTCTCATTATTTGTGTAACAATATATAATATATAAAGTAGTAATTTAATTAGCTAACCTACCTGTATGATGGAGGGTGCAGTGGCCAGTAGTGGACCCAGTCTTGCAGAGGGTTGGCGTAGTGCTTCAGCAGCGACCTGGCATTGCTGATCCCGTCCCTTGAGCTCGTGTCGTACCTGATAGGCCTTCGGATGTCGGTCGACGCAAACAGCTCCTTGTGCTCCGGCGAGAGCTGGAAAAACTCGGAGGCGGCTTCCAACGCGCATGCCATCACCTTGTTGCTCACACCGTGGTTCACAACCTGTAAATAACTCCATATTATATATGTAAAATATATAACCGTCGGTAGCTTGCTTTCTTTTTCTAGCTTTTTCCCTTTTTGGTACACGAGACGTACGGGGGATCTTTTTCAGTGCTGTGTAGGCTGATTTTTGCAATTAATGGAGGCAATAAGGCTGTTTGATGTCCTCCTTGTGTTGTATGGAACGAAAGGGCAAAGAATATATTTTTTTTGAAGGAAAAGAATTTTTTTTTTGGCAACTTCATTATTTGGAGAGCGTCACTTTTTTTTTTTAATAAGGGAAGTACCAAAACAGAGACTTGTTGTAAAGGTATGAAACCAGCTGGCCTTCTTCTTGGTTCAATGAAATTGGCACTTACTATCCTGTGCCAGGAGGTACCTCGATCTTCCAAAAAGACATAAAAAAAAAAGCAAACAAAGGACTAGCTATGCTGATCAGGATCGGATGACACCATATCATGATCAGCAGTACATTATTTACTCTCGATCGAGCTAAGTATAATTAGCTAGCATCTAATGAAGCCATATATAGGCCACGCATGTAGTACGTATACTGCATGTGCGGCCGTTTAGCTGACTCATACAGCTAGCGCCCAGCGCAGCGCACAATTCAAGGGCATCGATCCATGCATGCAGAGCAAAGCACTGACCTGAAACGAGCCATGGTGGCGGCACGCCTGCGCAATTTCCTGGACGGCAAGCGCCCTCGTGGCCGGGTCCCTACTGCCGAGCTGGCCCAAGTCAATGATCACCGGCGGCGACGACGACCCTCGTGGTTGGCTGTGGGTCGCCATCCGCGTGAGTAGCTAGTAGACGCGTGTTCTGATGCTAGCTCTTGGATCTCTGAAGCTAGCTATAGCTACTAGCGCTAGCGCCCCCACAAGTAGTGCACTGGCTCCCGAGACCGAGAGTGGTATTTATAGGCAGTATGGCTAGCTGAGACCTAAACATTCAGCACAATGACATACATGGAGTATCTGCAGATGGCTCAACATTCATATTGCATATGCATATGCATATGGAGTTAGGCACTGCTATTGGATGGCTCAACACATTCAGCATACCATATATGCATAGTTAGGCACTGCTAGCCGATCGATGGCTGAAAGCATTCAGCAGAGAGCACGACTTCATGATGCGTGGATCGAGTTACGCACTGCTAGCTCGTGGTTGCTTACTCGTCGCGCAAACTTTTGCTCCAAAGTAGAATTAATCATGGATGCCCTCATTTTTTTCAGTTTCGTGTTGTTTTGGGCTTTGGTAAGCTTAGACTTCCCATTTACACCCGTGTGATATATTAAGAACCGCTCTTCTGCTTAATGAAAGACGTGCTTTGCACGATAAGAAAAAAAAAAAAGCATTGCTAGCTGATCGATGGCTGAAAACATTCAGCACATGGAGTTAGGCACTGCTGATGGCTCAACATTAACTATATTGAGCACAATAACTTGGAGTACCGTATGTACCTTTTGGCACCTGCACGACAACTCCTGCTCAGATCAATTGGAACTTGGTTCGGCGGTACGAAAATGGACTAGGACCTAAATACTACTCAAACTAAACATGCATGGACTGATCGCTCAACATTCAGCACAACAGAGAACAGGGGCAACTGCAGCAGCAGCTCGATCGGGTGGCTGTGGATGGCAGCCACATGGGCGCACCGCCCGTGCCCACCGATGCAGGTCACACGGGCCGCCTCACTGCCTCAGTCTGTTAGCTTCTTCGTTCCGGCACCGCCCCTCACCGGCGGTGGTGCCCGGCTCATGTGCTCTTGCCGTCCTGGGCAAGTTGGGTTCCGGCTTTTGCCTGCTGATGCTGACAAAGCTGCGCCAGCATTTTAGGTCCTACTCCTTCCTGCCTTTTGGCACCTGAAAGACCACTGAAAACATTTCCTTCGGTGCTCCTGTGGCAGGCGGCCGGTGCTTGATGGCCCACGTGTGACTTGTGTCTGAAAGACAACTGGCCGCTCGCGGGCAACAGATTACAGATATTTCCACTCCCACGTGTCGTGTGCACACACTCTTAGGATAGAGCTCGACAAATTTTTTATGTTGAAATTACTACATTAATTTTGCAAGACACCCCTAAAACTTAACTGAGGCGGGTTCCTATTTTGCCCGGCTACGGTTAATGCCTCGATTAATAGAGGTGGGCTCTTTTTATTTACTAAGGTGGACACTTTTACCTGCCATAGTTTACCAATTTACCGTGGCGGGTGTCTTTAAAATTAAGGCCGCCACCATAAATAAAGGCGGCTAATCAATTTACGCCTCGATTGATAGCTATTTTTAGAGGCAGACATCTTGTTTAATCTATTTTTCGAGACGGGCAACTTTAAAAGCCTGCCACCATAAATTGAGGCCCAACAAGCAATCCATCTCGGCCCAATACGACACTCGTGTATATATACTAGTGCTAGGGTTTCAGTCCTCACTTATCCAATCTCCCTCCCTCTGGCCCGACACGAGCCGCGCGTCGCTCTTCCTCTCCACTCGCCGCCTCCCTCTCCCTCTCTCTAAACTAGATGGAGGTGGCGCGTGTGGGGTGCAGCGGGCCGCGACCCCCGAGCCGATAGCACCATGTCCGGTGGTGTGCAGCGGATGGAGGCGGTGGAGGCCCGACGGCGGCCGGATCCAGGTCGAGCTTGGTGGATGAGGTGGAGGCCCAGCGGCGGCCAGATCTAGCTCCCTCCTTCTTCATCCACGACGGTTGTGAGGGACCACTGCCAGATCCGGTCAGCAATGCCCCGATCCAGTGGAGATGCACGACAGCGACCAGATCCGCGAGCTTGGTGGATGAGGTGGAAGCCCAGCGGCGGCCAGATCCAGCTCCCTCCTTCCTCATCCACGGTGTTTGTGCACTCCCAAATATGGTCAGTAATGCCTGATCCGGTGGAGATGCATGATGGCGGGCTCGATTCGGTGGAGGGGCGTGTCACGGAGCTTGATCCGGTGGAGGGGCGCTTCTGGGAGCTCGATCCAGTGGAGGGACGCGTTAGCGAGCTCGATCAGTGGAGGTGCGCGTTGGTGAGCTCGATCTGGTGGCACAGAGTGCATCGACAGGCTTGATCCGGCGCTTCTCCAGGTGTTGCGATGGCGGCAGTCTGTGTTCTGGCTACTAGGCTGAGAACGGGCTCACTGGCGGGCTCATGAGTCTTTTTTGTTTTCTTGATCGATTAACCATGGCAGGGGTACTGCTAGTCATCCATTCGCGAGTCTTCTTCCTCCTTGAGCTCCCTACTGTAGCGACGAAAGAGGAGGTCCTTCGATCTGCCTCGTCCTTGTCGGTTCCCTGCACCATTGGTGGCCTTCTTGGCCATGGAGGTGTGGGGAACCGGAAAGTTAAGGTTTGGATGTATATACTTAGCTCTAGTTTGTGTTCTTCAGGACCTTTGTTAGTTTTTCCTTCAGATCCATTTCTGGTGTAATGTTTTTCTCATCGAGGAAAAACTCTATGGCATGGTTATGGTGTGGGTCTTCTTCTCCCAAGGCAGATTGGGAGATGTTGGTGGTTCTGGCGACGGTGTCATCAACATGCTCTGTTCTGAACCTTGGTTCCTATTCTTCATGTTCTTCTAAGGAATAATGTTAGGGTTGGTTTATTTCCTGGTGGTGGTGCTCGACGGGAATCTTTTATTTCCTCTCAGACTCCTATGTCAAAGGTGATTGGGGTTAGGTGGTTGTCGATGTTCGTATGGTGCACGATGATTGTATTATATGCAGAGGGTTCAACACCAGCAATGTTTTCTTTGATATTTTCTTTTGTGCTGCTGTTTGAATCCTCTGTGAGCTTCTTTATGCCGTCCGTGCCCATATTGTCAGTGGCGTTGCCGGCACCATAGCGCTCGATATGCTTGCCGGAGTCTGCAGGATTGTTTTGTCCCTTCAAGGTGATTCTGATGGCCGCAGTGTCCAATGGGATTGCTTTGTGAGGTTACTTCTCCACCTTCTCGTTTACGCGGGTTGGTGTTCTTTGATACCCCCTGCGGGTCAATTGCTTGTCGGCTGGGGTTGGCCGGTGAGGCGACCGTCGTCTGATCCTGGTGAAATCAAGGTTTGGCTTAAGCGTTCAGCGGATAAACTGCATGCTTTCAGTGTGCTGACTCTTCGTCGATTCGGGATCCGGCCATCAGCTTCATCCTGGGTCTTCTTCATTGTGGGAGGTGGGGAAGATTTGGCTTGCGGCAACAACGGTCGGCGACGGCGATGGTCTCTAGGTGCTCCTTCAGTGGATTTATATGTAATTTTTCTTTCTTTGAGGGGTGCCTTATCAGGGGGCTGGATGTAAAACTTCTGTTTCAATGAAATGAAATCCAACCCTTTTCTCAAAAAAAAAGATTAACCATGGAGGGCATGCTCACGTTCCTGCCTTTTGTTAATCGATTAACTGTGCGGGCACAGGCAACTACCATGGTTAATTACGATTTACCGTGACCTTATCAGCGCGGCGCACGTTGTCTTTACCTGCCACGGAAAATAAAAACTCCCGCCACACATAAGATTTCAATAGCGGTGTGAGCTCCTCCGTGGAGCGATTCTGGTGAGCGTGAGTGCAAAGTAGATGAGATATATAATAAGTGATTCTAGAGTGATTTACAAACATTGGATATATAGGAAGCAGTGAGGACCAGGAAAAAAAACTAACTCTAAGTATTAAAAAGAGAATTGATTCTTGTTTCAATCCTGCTCCTATCTACGTGACTTTTTAGAGCCAGTTTTGCAGAACTCTGGTCCTAGTTTTTTTCGAAGTGGATTATGTGATCCCTGAAAAAGGCAAATAGATTCCAATGCGAAGCTGATGAGAATCACTTCTCATTTAAACTACAAGCCAAGAAAACAGAACAACTCACTTCATTTACAATACGAGCTGGGAGAAGAAAAAATCCGCTCTCCCTGCTCATTCGCCATAGGAATCACTTTAGAATTAATTCTGACCAGCCCCCACCTTGCTCCCCGATTGGAAATGGCCCTCAGAGAAATCAAGAAGTGAAGCTGTTAAGACCGGCACATCATAACGCCGCCCCAAGCCCAGCAGTGGCTAGGAGGAGGCGCCTGTTGAGGGGGATTTGGTCCATATATGTCGCTATTATTATTATTACTAGTCCCTCAACCCGTGCGTCCGCACAGGCTAATTATTTGAAGGTATAGAAGGCATTTTTGAAACCTTTATAAAAATTTAGGGAGCGCAACTTTGTCTCTTTCTTGATCATACAACAAATAGTTTTAGATATTAGCTATGATGAGCTTTAATTCTCAATTGTCTATATAATTTTCCATCTCAATTATAATTGTCCGCTTTTGCATTTTACCCTACTTGTGTTAGACATAAGCTGTGTTGTTTATATTAGATCTAATAAAACCAATACATTATTTTTCTTTGTCGTACTTTGGTAGGCTTTAATACCGTTACTTCATCTACTTCTCCATCCATATTCATATTGTACAAACATACATTTGTGATTGAATTTTTGTTGGGGATCAACTTTGACATACAAACATCCTTTCCAAACTTTGAAAACAAACATCTCATTACAAACTTTAAAGATACCGACATGTGCAGCGAAGACAACAAAGATACTTCGTTACACGTATTTCCGACTTCGCTCGTTTTGTTTCGCATGTTCTAAGAGAACCGGCGAAGATAGCTTCGTCAAACCTTGGACGCTTAGCGAAGACCACGTGGGTGCTTCGCTATGAATATCAAACTTCGCACATATGGTTTTACGTGTTTCAGGTTATCAGGCGAAAGATGGCTTCGCTGGACTTTCGATGACCGGCGAAGCTGACGTGGTGACTTTGCATAAGAAGCCTGTGAGATTCTCAGTCGAACTAAGAAATCACGATCAAGTCTGAAGTTGCCTTAGAGGACTAGAAGAAAAAGGGCGAAGTGTTTCTCATCACTCCGCTAACACGCTTTCTAGCTAAATGTATAGGAAGCTCCATGGCAAATCTTGTAAAATTCCTAGAACGACGAAGCTAGGGGGCCTATAAATACCCCCTGGAATGTAAGTTTTGGGACAGAATAAAATATAATTGCAACCTATATGTTATTTTCATCTTACATGTGTGTGTGATCTCTCCACCCAACATCTGGTGCCATCTGTTTGGGTGATCGAAGACACCCACGACCACCACGTGGACGCAAAATGGCAAGACTCGGCAAAAAAGCAACTTCGGCTGGAGACAATTCAAACCAAGACAAAGACCTACTTTTGGATGATGAGACAGAAACAGAAAATAGACGCTCACAAGAAGAGGAAGAAACTCAGAACAAAGAAAGAAGACTCAAAGAACTCAAAGAACAACTCATTGTCAAGAAAAACACCTGGAGGAAGCAAGAGCGAAGACAAGAGAAAAGTCCCTAAGGCAAAAAATTGCAGAAGCAGAAGCTGAACTAAGAAAGATCAATAACGAAATAGAAAATGAAAGCGAAGTCATGATTCAAGATCCAAATTCAGCAAACAAAAACACCAACAGCAAAGAAAACCAAAGTCAAATAGCAACAATTGATACAGAGTCGCCCCTGTCAATTGACATTCAGCTAGCAAAGTGGCCAGCAGGTTTCAAATTCAATATCATCCCAACCTACAATGGCATGTCTGACCCAAGACAATTTCTTATGAGCTTCGAAGCAGCAGTAGCATCAAGTGGGGGAGATGCGAACACCCTGGCAAAGTCACTCATCATGGCAGTAAAAGGACTAGCGCAGCATTGGTACTCCTCGCTAAAACCAAGATCAATCATATCCTGGGACCAACTTCGCACAACTTTGCTCCTAGATTTACAAGGTTTACAAAGAGTCGAACTCACCAGCGATGACCTTTTCAACATCAAGCAGCAACCAAAAGAACCGCTGAGCCAATATTACAAAAAATTTGTACAAACAAAAGCTCAAATACCAAACATACCAGACGAAGTTGTCATCATAGCAACAATCAAAGGACTGCGAGCAGGCCAACTCTCATCACACTTCAAAAGAGAAAGACTAACCACAGTGGAAAAGTTATATGAACAAATGAGAAAATACTGTGAGTCCGACAAAGACTATAGAAAAAGAATACAAGAGGAGAACAGAGAAAGAAACATGTCAAGATCAAGTAACAATTTCCAACAGCCAAAAACAAATGCAGAGCGGAGACTATTTCAAAGAATAAATCACATCAACAACATGAGCCAAGCTGCCAGTCAAGGTTCAAGGTCAAACAATCAAAGAAATTTTCAAAACAGCAGAAGTTATAAGGAAAACCTCCAGCAAAGAGCAAATTATAACAACCAAAGCAGAAACTTTGAAAGAAAAATTTTGAGGCCCGAAGAAATGTACTACATCATACATGGAAAAGGGGCTGGTCACACATCGAAGATGTGCCCAAGAGTAAAGAAAAGCATTGAAGAAGTACAAGAAGAAAATAGAGCAATTTCGCAGCTAAAGGTTGTCAATCATCTGGCTCCGCAAAGAACAAGTTATTTGCCAATAACCTACCCTCAGCACATGTTGCACCACCTCCGCCAATCTATAATTGCCAACCGCTAGCAGCGTACCCACAAAATCAATGGGGCCCAAGTCAGCAGCAAAGTTTCCACCCTGAAAGTTTAGTAGCAAATAGCAACCACCAAATTCAATACAACAACACGCTCGAAGTATCAACAAGCAATGGGAATGCAGTCATCCCAAGTAAAGGTAGAATAATGACAATCTTCGAAGGAAACCGCATGGAGCTCGAGACAAGAAATGAAAGAAGAAATTATTTTAGAAGACTAAACTCCACAGCAGTTGAAGGTCCATTCAAGAAAACAAGATGGTCCCACATGCCAATCACATTCTCAGAATAAGATCTCAAACTCAAAGATTACCCTCATATGGACGCAATGGTCATAGAAGCAAATATCGAAGGTTGGACAGTAACAAAAATTCTAATAGACGGTGGCAGCTCAGCAGATATCATATTTTCAAGAACATTAGATGCAATACAAATTGACAGAAAAACTTTGGGAAGAGCCGAGCACCCATTAGTTGGCTTCGGCAGAAAGAAGATAAACTCTATTGGCAGAATTGTCTTGCCAGTTTCATTCGAAACAGTGAATAATGCGAGAACAGAGCAAATAGCATTCGATGTCATTGAAATACACAGTCAATACAATGCAATCTTTGGAAGGGGAAGTTTAAACACCTTCAAAGCCATAATAAGTTACCCATACTTATGCATGAAGATGCCAGCAGTCAATGGCATCATAATCGTCTTCGGCGATCAAACAGAGGCAAGAAACATAGAAAGAGATGCAAGCCCAGCCTTGAAAAATATCCACGTGATACAAGAAGAAGAAGATGATGAGCTTGAAACTAAAAACGCAAAGACACAAGAAAAAGCGAAGCCTTGTGAAGATACAAAGAAAGTACCAATCGACCCAATGGTACCAGAAAAATAAATCATCATCGGTACAAATCTATCAAAAGAAGAAGAAGAAAAGATAATACAAGTCCTGCGAAGCAACAAAGATATCTTCGCCTGGTCCACACAAGACTTAGGAGGAGTAAGCAGGGATGTTATAGAACACAAGTTAAACATCGACCCAAACTTCAGGCCGAAAAAGCAAAAACTCAGAAAGTTGTCAGAAGACAAAACACAAGCTGCAAAAGCCAAAGTCCAAAGATTGTTAGATGCGAAAGTCATAAGGGAAGTCCAATTTACAACTTGGCTCGCAAACATAGTCATGGTGCAGAAGAAAAACAAAAAGTGGAGAATGTGCATAGAATTTACAGATCTTAATAAGACGTGCCCAAAAGACAACTTTCCACTACCAAGAATAGACACTTTGGTAGATCAGTCAGCGGGAAGTGAAATGCTCAGTTTCCTTGACTGCTATTCAGGCTATCATCAGATCTGGATGAAAAAAGAAGATGAAGAATACATAAGCTTTGTCACACCATTCGAAACTTACTGCTTCCAAAGAATGGCTGAGGGGCTTCGCAATGCAGGAACAACTTTCATCAGAATGACATCCACAGTTCTCAAGATCAAATACCAAGAAATTTGTTTGCGTATGTTGACGACCTGGTAGTCAAAAGCAAGAAAAGAGAAGACCATGTCGAAGACTTACAAGAAACCTTCTCAAATCTCAGAAAAGCAAACTTAAGGCTAAACCCAGAAAAATGCACATTCAGAGTTCAAACAGATAAAATTTTGGGATGCATTGTATCCGCAAAAGGAATCAACCCAAATCCAGAGAAGGTAAAGGCAATACTGAATATGCAAGTGCCAAGAAACATCAAGGACATCCAAAAACTGACAGAAAGATTAGCTTCGCTAAATAGATTTATATCCAAATCAGCTGAACGAAGCCTCCCAATATTCCAAGCACTAAAAGGGAAAAAGGAAAAATTCAACTAGGGTCAAGCACAGCAAGAAGCTTTCGAAGAAATAAAAAAGCACCTATCCAATCCTTCAACTTTGGCAACACCTGATCCAACGACAGATTTACTACTATATATATCAGCAAATGAAAGTACAGTTAGTGCAGTACTGATCCAAGAAGAAGAAAATGAGCACTCAACAAAACAAGTTCTAGTCTACTTCGTATCCGAAGCTCTGTCTGGATCAAAAATTTTCTATTCAGAAATTGAGAAAATTGCATACACAGTTCTTATGGCATCCAGAAAGTTGAAACACTACTTTCAAGCACATAAAATAAGAGTGCCAACAAATCAACCCCTCAAAGAAGTGCTACAAGGCTGCAAATCTTCAGGGAGATTAGGAAAATGGGCCGCACAGTTGTCCCAATACTTCATCAAGTTTGAGAAAAGAACAATAATCAAATCTCAAGTATTGGCTGACTTCGTGGCAGATTAGACACCCTCAAAGTACAATCAAGAAAGAATGGAGCAACCAAAATGGATAATCTATTGCGATGGTGCTTGGGGCTTCATCGGCGCAGGAGCAGCAGCAATCATAACCTCACCTTTTGGAATCAAACTCAAATACGCAGCAAGACTAGACTTTCAATGCACCAACAACATTGCAGAATATGAGGCAGTATTATTAGGACTTCGTAAAGCAAGAGCAATGGGAATCCAAAAGCTAATAATCAAGACAAATTCTTAAGTAGCCGCTGGGCATATAGAGAAAAATTACAAAGCAAGAGATCCAGAGCTAGTAAAATATCTCCAGCTACTGAGGGACCAAGAAAAATACTTCGCAGGATTCACAGTGAAAAGTATATTAAGAAACGACAATACAGATGCAGACGAAATTACAAAAGCGTTGCCCAAAAGTTAGAGTTACCACCAGAAGTATTCTTCCAAACTATCACCGAAGCCTCAACAAAAACTAAAGTTGAACAACCAAAAGAAATACACATCATAGAAAGCAAAGACTGGAGAGCTCCAATTATAGCATTCCTCAAAGGATTCTATGAGCCAGAAAACAAAGTTGATGAAGTAAGAATGAAGCAAAAGACTAGAAGCTACAAGATCATCAATGAAGAACTATACAAGGAAGGAGTTTGCCAACCACTACTAAAGTGCATCTCAAGAGAAGTTGGGAAAAACCTGTTGAAAGAAATACACGGTGGAATCTGTGGATGTCACACCGGGGCTGGATCAATAGTTGAAAAAGCCTTCAGACAAGGGTTCTTCTGGCCAACTGCCCAAAGTGACAGCAAAGAAATCATTCAGACTTATCACAATTGCCAAATGGCAGCAAGCAAAGTTAAAGCACCAGGAACAAACCTACAACCAATTGAACCAACTTGGCCACTGGTAAGATGGGGAATCGACATAACCAGAAAGTTACCTCCAGCTCAAGGAAACTACCAATACACAATAGTTGTAGTCGAATATTTCACCAAGTGGATTGAAGCGAAGCCAATCACAAACATGTCTTCTCATACAATGAAAAAATTCCTATGGCAAAACATCATATGCAGATTCGGAGTCTTGAGACACATCACTGTAGATAATGGAACCCAGTTTGATAGCGAAGACTTCAGAAAATACTGCCATTCAATGGGAATCAAACTTTGCTTCGCGTCAGTAAAACACCCACAGTATAACGGAGCAGTCGAAAGAGCAAACGGGATAATTTGCATAGGAATTTCAAAGTGCCTAACAGACCTAAAAAAAGGAAAATGGGTCGACGAGTTACCAAAAGTAATCTGGTCTCACAACACTTCAAAATTAAGGCCAACAGATTTCTCTCCATTCAAGTTACTTTACGGAGATGAAGCAATGACCCCCGAAGAGATAAAATGCGAAGGTCCAAGAAAAAATGTTCAAATGATCACAGAAGAAGACCAAGTAACAAGCAAGGATTTGCTCGGAGAAGAAAGAAATGAGGCACTTAAGAATATCAAGAAGTACCAACTTGAAACACAGAAGTGATACAACAAAAAAGTCAAGCCAAGAGAGTTAGCACTAGGAGATCTCATCCTAAAAAGAAAAAAAGATGAAGACACAGTGAGAAAATTCCAACAAAAGTGGGAAGGCCCTTTCATCGTCACAAGAACAAACAAAGAAGGTGCGTATCATCTGGCAAACCTTAAAGGTGAGGAACTCAGTCACACTTGGAATATAGAAGCACTCCGCAAGTATTATCCATAAGCAAGACTGCAAGATTAGTCTACTTTTCAGCAAAAGTAGAAGTAGACTTTCCCTTTAAGCAAATTTACATTTTTGCAACAATAACCAAGCTGCACTCTTTTTTCACTCAGGGGAAACCCTTCGAAGGGTGAGTGGTTTTTTAATGAGGCAATCTCTTTATAAATCTCATGAAATATAGAATGAGAAAGCAGTTTCCCTAGAAATATGTCTCTACATCGCACAACCAAAAGTACAAATACCGAAGAGTATATCCAACATATACTCTAATATCGGCACAAATTTTGCAAAACTAAGTTAGCATCAACATTTTATTAAATCTAAAAAATGCTAACTTATCCAATTCAAAATTTGCTTAGGCAAATTTTTTGACTTTGTTTCACTAAGGTGAAATGTTTTTAGCTTCTAAGGAAACGTACGCATCCACTTCACTCAAAAAAGAAGGGACGATGTTTCAAAATTTGCTAAGGTAAATTTTTTGACTTTGTTTCACTAAGGTAAAATGTTTTTAGCTTCCAAGGAAGCGTACGCGTCCACTTCGCTCAAAAAAGAAGGGACGACGTTTCAAAATTTGCTAAGGCAAATTTTTCGACTTTGCTTCACTAAGGCGAAAACGCTTCAAGCTTCCAAGTGAAGTGCACGCGTCCACTTCGGACAAAAAAGAAAGGACAACATTTCAAAATTTACTATGGTAAGGTTCTCGATTACATGTTTCTATACAAAGTGCATACACAATTTAATTCAAAGTATTTATTCCGTACCCAGCCATACAAGCGAAGGAAAACACAAACTTCGCAACACAAGATGCCTTGCAATACAACCTATCCAATTACAAAAATATGTTTACCAAATTAGTCATCCCGAGAACTAATTACCTCGGCAGCATCACCAAGTATGTCGCTCACAACTTCGTCTATAATTTCATTCGCTTCAGGACGTAAATAGTCCTCACAAACACTCGCCGACGAAGTACTCGACTCAGATGACTATAAGAAGAAGAGGTTAGAAAACAAGAGCAACCACAGAAGAAAAACAAACCTTACACGTCAAACTTTTACCTGCGCAAAGCCCGTAAAGTCAAAAACTCGGCAATTAGGAGGCCGGACGCTACGGCATCGCTTGCTCACGTCTATAAAAGATTTGTAAGACAAAATCACCAAAAAAGTTCAAGTTCAAAACAACGAGAGCAAAACTTACGAGCAAGAAATTCATCGACATCACAGCCATCGCACTTCGCGCGAAAATCATAAGCTCGGCAGGCTCGAAAACAAAGTCATCTTTACACATTAACAGCGAAATAATGTCTTCGACATCCTACGCAGCCTCAGCATGAGGAACCTGCGTAGGACGGACAGATAGTCAAACACTTACCAAGTGTATATCTTACAAAGACCATAACTTAGAGTCATTGTATCTCAAAATCCCTCATCTCACAAAATAAAAAAGCAGCTAAAGCCTAAGAACGGCCGCCACTAACATTACTGGGCCCGGCATCGCTTCGCCCTCTAGCATCACCTTCCTTCTTCGCAGCTTCCTCCATCTCCCTCCGAGCAACCTCCACCTCTTTTGCAATTTGCTGACATAGAAAGAGAGAAAAATTAGATACGACACCCAAAAAACAAAACAATCAAGTGCAAAATTCACCTTCTGTAACTTCTTCCTAGCTTTGTTAAAGCAATGGACCCGACCACCTGACTTCTAGTACTGCTCGAGATACTTGTTGCACAACACTTGTGTCGCCTTTGTCACGTTGGTCAGTTCGCTCATAGAAAGGAACTTATAATTGGCATCATAAAGTTGTGCAAACAATGGATCCTGGCTTTGTCTCATTAGATGAAACAAAGCATGAGCAGAGTAGAAAGAACCAATATCAACAGTGGTCTCCATGACCTGGGACAGATCCTCATATTGGCGGCAAAGACAACTGAAAAAACTGTCACGATCACCAAGATCCCAACACTTGTCTCCAAGTCTGGCCCCAAATTTATCATAACATTCAAAGCAGAGCTCCCAAATGCGATTGCAATTGTCAAAGAAAGACTTATCCTGATCCGTGATTCTTCTCTCAATACGCCTCACATCTTCCCTCAACTTCTCTTTTTCCTCCACAATCCTCTTGATAACATCATCTATTTCCTCAACTTGAGCAAGAGCACTGATAAGTTTGCCCTCCAACACATTATGAGCGTCCACAGCGTCATCTCTCTCTTTCTACTTTTCAGCAAGTTGCTTCTTTAGATTCTCAATTTCAGCTTGGTAGTCACGTTCGCGAAGGGAAAAGTTCTTCTCCCTTTCTTCTAACCCAGTTCGCAAACCCCTCATCAAAAGAGAACCCTTATACATCATTGACAGCCCAGCATCAACAACCTCAAATCTCAAGTTCCGCGTCAGGCACAGTGAAAGCCTCGTCTATGCACTTCGACAATTGAAACTCAGAACTACGAGGCATCATCCGAAGTTTATTGGCCCCGACACCAATGAACTTGAAACTATCAAGACCTAAACTTTTCTCTTGACAAAATGCCAACCCACGCTTGAGAGCTTCAGAAACCTCCCCTTCGCCTTCAACAGGGACAATGGGAGTAACGGGATCATGACCACCAAACTTGCTCAAATTGACTTGTTTTCGAGGAGAAGATGGTGCGTGAGGAAAGATAGTTTCTGCAAGAAAAATCAAAAATTAACAAAACAAAATAGTTCAAATCAAAAAGAAACTTGAAATTCCAATACTTACCAATAGAAACACGTTCACCCAGATTGCATTCAACACTCTTTCCACTCTCAACATGGATAGTAGAACTGGTTAAGCGTGCCAAGCGATCATCATTGACAACGTCATCAAAAACTTTATCATCGCTATCTTCAAGATTGAAAGAATAGGCTCTAGAGCCTCTAGCTTTCTTCGACATATTCTAAACATCAACTTCACCGGCTTCAACTGCAGCTGGGTTCTCAACCGAAGTTGTTCTCCCAGTGTCAACATTTTCTTCGACCGGCTCAGCAAAAGAAGCCCCAGCATCAGGCCTCAGCAAAGTCGACCCACCAACTTCCTGAAAATCCCAAGCTTGAGTCTCTTTCTCAGAAACCAAGCTAGCTCCCGCACCAACTTCATAGGAACAACCAGCAGAAGCACCATGAGCTTGCAAATTCTATAAGTTTTCGTTAAGTGGAGTAAGTAACAGTGGAACCAAACCACTAGAAGAGAAAGTCATACAAATTTTTCTCACCTCATCTTCAACATCTTGAGAGATAGAAAAACCAACATCACCACCATCACTACCTCTTACAACCTCAGCAACACCTTCACCACCAGCACCCACATCAGAAACCAAGTTCCCCTCCATATCCAAACTCTGTTCAAGCACAACATCAATCTCTTCAGCATCCAACAAAA
>CM041645.1:268142-340767 GCA_023333625.1 Bothriochloa decipiens | reverse complement strand
TGATACGCCAAGGCCCCTGTACTTGCGTTGCGTACTAGCACAACTTTGGTGATGAAAACGGCCCTGCTTGCTGAATCAGGCTTTGAGCTAACATGCATTTTAGGCCTCAGGTGTCAACATGAAGCATTGAAAGCGTATATACTCAATTGTGTGGTGCCGTGCCTGTGCGAGACGCGCGCGAGAAAAACGGCCGCCAGACTTGCCATTTTCGATTCGAATCGCAGCTGGCACCTGGAAGATGATTACTCCATGCATGACGAAAGACAATCCAACCAAACCTAAGTCTATTTGCGGACCTCCAAATTAAGCTGGCACCAAGAAAAATAATTGCTCCCCTCAAAAATACGGAAAGAAAGAAGAGCTCGACGTGCGAATACACATTTAACTATTCTTGACTAATCCAACTACTTTGAAAAGTGTAAAGGATTAGCGTTTAACATGGCTCAAATAAATTAACTAGGGGCGGGCGCGGCCAGCCATGGTGGTGCACAATATCCATAGCCATGTAGGAATATACCAATTTTAACTAAATTGTCTACACATCTAAAAAGACTCTAAACTCACCGGTCATATCAAATCTTGATCCCCGTTGACGTGTCCATGTCCAATACGAATCATACTCCACTTAGCTCTCACACGTCTACGTCCTACCCGATTCCAATATGAAGACTGAATCGACATGCACACGTCCACAAGCCCTTGGAGCTTGTGTGTTCATGTACGATCACTAAGATTCAATTCAATTCAAAACATTATTACCTCAGTACAATATGGGCATATTTCTAGCTCTCCGTAGAAAAGCATTTATAGCAACGACATATTTTTTTTATTGTAGCCGCCCTCTATATAAATCAATTTGAAGGTGTGGCTCTATATTGAGATGCCTTAATAGTCGAATATTAAAAACTAAGTACTAAAATCTAATTTTTCAAAATAACATCGGATGAAGAAATGAACAAATAAAATTTATAGATCTCGAAAACTTATAAAGCTTTATTGTTTATATAACATTTCTATTTGAATTCATTTGATGCTTCAAATTATTGTTTGAAATCTAATTTAAAATTGTTGAAGAACACTTATTTCTCTTTTTAATCTGTGGCTAAAATTTTTAACTAGTCTTTCTCCATATACTAACTCCAAATGTGATCATTTTTTCTGTTCTTTTGGTCATCTTTTCCTGTGTATATTTAAATTTTAAATGTAGAAAATGACAATTTCAAACAATATTTTGAAACACAAATGATTTCGGCTGAAGAAGTCATGAATCAAATCATTCTTCTTTTGGTCATTTTTTCATATGACAAAGGAAATGACATTGTTCATAAAATTTATATATCTCTCCTAAAGTTTATGAAACTATAAGAGAGATGTACAAGATTTGTAAATAATGTCATTACCATTATGTTGGATGATCAAATGAAAAAAATGTACATCTTGAGAAGTTATAAAACTTTGTAGTTGATAAGTTCTTGATTTGAAATCATCTTATGATGCAAAACTATGTTTTGAATTTTTCAAATTTGAATTTGAATTTTTTGAACTTTCTCAGATGGAGAAATAACCAAAATGAGAGTAGTAGATCTTGAGAAGTCATGAAACCTCCTGCTTTTTTATTTGAGATCATTTTTTCACGAAAAACTAAGTTTGAATTTCTAAAATTCAAAATTTTCAAAATACCTCGGATGAAAAAACAACCAAAATAAAAATTTTAGGTCTCAAAAAGTTATGAAACTTTGTAGTTGATAAATTTTTCATTTGAAACCATCTTGTCATGCAAAACTAAGGGTGACTTGCAAAGCGCGCAATTTTCGCACGAAAAATGTCGTGACTTGCGACCAGTTGGATCTTCGTGCTCCGCCTCGCTACGGTGTCGAGGGGATAGGGTGGACGCACGTGGGGATGCCAGCAGAAACACCCATCCGGAGCTCGACAAGTTCCAGGAGCTCCAAGCCCACATCAAGGTCGTTCTCTCACTCCTCCCTCGCCAAAACTCTGCACCTAGTATATAACCGGTGTTCCTTTTAGAGGTCGGTGTACGAGGGTGGCAATGTCAAAGGAGTTCATGGAGACGGTGTACTAGCTACAAGGACCTCGGCGGTGTCGGCAAGCAGCACCACGGCCCCATGGCGGCGGATCCGGCGACAAGGAGGCCGCACGGCGGTGGATCTGGCCACCATCGACGAAGATCCCACGAGCAGGAGGCCAGATGCCCTCGGATCCGGCGGCGTAGCGCAGCCCTAGATGGGCTCGACAGGCCTTTCCATGGTTATTCATTTTTTTGAAATGATTTACCGCAGCGGGCGTTCTAATGTGCCCGCTGCGATAAATGAATTTATTGCCGCAGTGGGCACTACTGCCCGCTGTTGTGGTGCCACGATTTACCATAGCGTTGCCACCGCAGCTATTGCCGCGGTGGGCACTACCACCCGCTGTGGTGGTGCCACGATTTACCATGGCGTTGCCACCGTAGCGGACACCTGCTGTGGTAAATCTAAAAAACCCGCCACGGTAAAGATCCATGTAGTAGTGTTTAGGATTTTTGTTTGCATTATTTTCTATATAAAAATAATTAGATATATTTTTTAAAAAAAATAACTTAGTCTGATTTACCTTCGCGAACTTCAAACTTAGTTCAATTTACCTCCTCTAACATTGCGCCACATTAGTCGCAAAAAAAGTATATTATACCACGTCAATGAAACAACCAAAGTGAAAAATAAATGGTTTCAAAAGTTGTGAGAGGTCGAAACTGGTTTTGTAGTTCACAAAGCAAAATCAAACACAACCGACAACTGGAAAATAAATTATGTAGACACTGGTGTCCTCCATGTGGACACACCTGATCGACGCACAGCGCGCGCGCCCCTGTTGCATCTGGTGGGCTGGCTTTGTTTCCTACGTACCCTGGTCCTGGCCGAGCTCATTTGATCAACGGACCACATGCCCGCCCTATATATTCCCCACACCCTGCACTGATCACCACGAGGGCAGACATACGTGCAGTGCAACGCAGCAAGGTCTCGACTCGAGTCTCGACTAGCTTCGTGATCGAGCTGCCCTGCACTGCACAGCTGCTGACGACGCTCGATCACTACCAGCCATGGCGCCGAGCTTGATCGACCAGGAGCAGATCCAATGTCCCAGCCCCAGGGACAATGCGGGCGCGGCCGCCATCATCCCGTGCGTGGACCTGTCGGCGCCGGGCTCGGCCGCGGCGGTGGCCGACGCGTGCTGCAGGGTGGGCTTCTTCAGAGCGACTAACCATGGCGTGCCGGCGCGCGTGGCCGAGGCGCTAGAGGCCCACGCGATGGCGTTCTTCGCGCTGCCCACCCAGGAGAAGGTGGACATGGCCGGCGACGCCCGCGGCCGCCCCATGGCCATGGGGTACGGCAGCAAGAGCATCGGCGTCAACGGCGACGTCGGATGGCTGGAGTACCTTCTCATCCTTGCCGTCAGCGGCAACACCGCCTCCCTACCACCCTCGCTCCGGTAAGCTAGCTGACCGTTGTTTGTTGTTTTGCTTCGTCTTCGTCGACTCACTCAACCTCAACGGACCGGATGCATGCCAGGACGGCACTGGAGAAGTACACGGCGGCGGTGAGGGCGGTCGGCGGGCGGGTGCTCGAGCTCATCGCGGAGGGCCTGGGCGTGGACCGGTCCCTGCTGCGCGCCATGGTGGTGGGGCGGGAAGGCAGCGACGAGCTGGTGCGGATGAACCACTAGCCGCCGGTGGACTGCAGCGGCGTGAGCGTGACGGGGTTCGGGGAGCACACGGACCCGCAGATCATCTCCGTGCTCTGGTCCAACCGCACGGCGGGCCTCCAGATCATGCTCCGGGACGGCAGGTGGGTCCCCGTGCCCCCAGCCCCGGAATCCTTCTTCGTCAACGTCGGAGACGCGCTGCAGGTCACATCATTGATCTATACTTTTAAATTTTCCTGCTCTGCTCGTTCTTGAGGTCGATCGCTCATGGCCTTCCGTTTCCGTCCGGTGATGGCGATGCGCGCGCATGTACAGGTTCTGACGAACGGGCGGATCAAGAGCGTTAAGCACCGGGTGGTGCTGGCGCCGGAGGGGCCGCCGGAGTCCCGGCTGTCCATGATCTACTTCGGCGGGCCGGCCCCGTCGCAGCGGATCGCGCCGCTGCCGCAGGCGATGCAGGACGGGGAGCAGAGCCTGTACAGGGAGTTCACGTGGGCCGAGTACAAGGCCGCCATGTACGAGACCCGCCTCGCCGACCACCGGCTCGGCCCCTTCGAGCTGGGCCGCGCCACCAATGGCGACAGGCCCGGCGAGACCGCGGCGGTGGGCAGCGCCGATCCGCCGCACTGCAACGGCGGCCTGCAGCAGCATGCCGCAGCCGGTGGCGCGGCGGCGCAGGCGCACTAGACCGCACTGTACCTGGCTTGGAGAGCAATGCCAAAGCTGGCTGAGAGCTCTGCTGCCTGCCTTGGTCTATGGCCATGGCTGAGACCGTGTACATGGTCATCGCTGCTGGGCCAGCCTGTTTCGTTCTTATATTGTACAAGCCTACGTTCAGACAGTCGAACACTAGACTTATACAGAGATTGTTTCGTTTGGTTGCTCGTATTTAGCCATCCTGGCTAAGTAGATACGGTATTTGTTTGTGTGTGTATATGAGATTAAAATGTATATGTAAGAGAAATATATATATATATATATATATATATATATATCGTATATAAGTATCATTTGGTAGTACGCAACAAATAGCATGAAAACTGCACCTCATGAGCAGTTTAGAACCTTATAAAAAAAAAGGCAACCAAATCTGCCGCCTGTTGCTTCCTTTCCATTAAGATAGTAGTAGTCTCACTTGTCACAAAGAAAAAACAAGCTAATTCAAATGTGGAGTGGAGTACATGGCTAGACAAGTTTAGCAAGCTAGAGTAGTGTTTAAAACCAAATAAAAGCAACTACAACGTGCTATAATTATATATGTTCAGCTTAATTTACATGTGTTGGAGCAATTTTTATCCTATAATCTTCTTAATGAAATACGGGCATACGCACACTCTCGTAAAAAAATTTCATCCTATAATCCACCTTAGAGCTTAGCCTTAATTAATACACTTTGGATTGGGGACACTACTGCTCGATCTCCTCCTGTATTTGGAGAGTGCTCTCTAAAGTTTAGTTGGCTGCAAGCACCCTCTTGTAGTAGGAAGATCGCAGCCGTACGTGAGCCTCTACTAAACCGCAGTTCCTACGGTGCAGATAGCCTCACCCAACTCTCCGCCTTCCCAGACCCCACGATTAACTTCGCCGGCCCGGCCAATGCACGCCGCGTTATAAATCCGGCCATCTCGCCCCGCTCCGACCAAAACACTAGCCAGGCCGGCGCGCCCCGGGCATGTGCTAGTGTTCCCGCGGCGATGGAGTGGGACAGCGCCTCCGACGGCGGCGGCCGGGGAGATGAGGAGAAGGAAGTAGTAGAGATCGACTGCTTGGGCGGGAGCCCGGGTTTCACGGTGGCCATGAGGGGCGTGCAAAGCGCCTGCGGCATGGTGGTCTCCGACGCGCTCGAGCCCGATTTCCCCGTCATCTACGTCAACCGCGGGTTCGAGATCGCCACCGGCTACTGCGCCGGCGAGGTGCTCGGGAGGAACTGGTGAGCCGCTTAACCTGCCGGCCTGCTCCAGGCTTCAGCTTCGATTCCATCAAATTGTTTTCTAGGAGCAGGAATCTAAGATGGAAACAACTCTTTTATCTCTCTAGCTAGATTTTTTTATACTAGCATAAGTAGTTGGGGAGAATATTTTTAGGTTCAGACTATCTGAAAGGAAAATGATCAATTTTCCCTGCCCTGAATGTTTCCCATATGTGGCAAGTATCCCTTGAGAGTTGATGGAGCTGTATTTGGTTTTTTTCTTTAGCAGTGTGGGTTTAGCCGTTTATTACTGAAGCTAGTTTCTAAAATATATTTCTTAATATAGGTCAAAACGAGGTACAGATGATAACTTACGGTTAGTGGTATCCTATTGTTTCTGAAACTCTTTTGGAGAATCATTTTGACAAGGAACAACCTGGGTTTTGCTATTATGTTCATTTCTGTGCCTTGCGTTATTTTTTTAATAAATAAGGAGTTTAGACAAAATCATATTTGTTGGGAATTAATGTGTAGAAACTAGAAATAACCGGATTATCTATGGTGGCCTTCAGTACAAGTCATGTGGACCAGACATCTACGCCAAGTACACTAAATGTAATCTAGTTTCTAAAGCCACATCAGGGAACTTCTAAATATAGATTGCTTGTTTGGAGGCTTGGGAAGGCAGGTTTTCGATGGGTCTTTCGACATAGCGCCCACCATCGCGCTACCACCTTCTTGTGGGTGCGTGCAAGCGGGGTATCAAAGGTTGCACTGCACTGTTCCATATGTGTAATAGTTTTTTGCGGGCATAGGTGGTCACTTTCTGATGTGTTTGTTTGTAATAACCAATTTCGAATACAGTTCCACCATTCGACGGGCTGATCTTATCTAGCTAGTAGCCTGAACTCAGTGCGGTGCCTGCCAGGCATGTTCGAGGGGGGAAAAACTTATCTTATGCCTCTTTTTTTGTTGTTGTTTTTGCAGCAGATTTCTGCAGTGCAGAGGACCATTTGCTCAGAGCAGGCACCCCCTTGTTGACGCAGCAGTTGTCACTAAGATTCGGACATGTATAGAGGAAGGGGTTAAGTTTCAGGGCGACGTGTTGAACTTCAGAAAAGATGGTTCTCCCTTCATGGCAAGGCTGCAGTTGACGCCCATATACGGAGACGGGGACGGGATAATAACCCACGATATGGGCATGCAATTCTTCCGAGACTCTGACATTACTGATCTGGAGCCGTTGCCGTCGCCGGCGCCTGGCTCTGTAACACGGATTGCACCTGCTGGCAACACTAGCACGGAGCCACCACCAGCTTCCTTGCCGGTGGTAGGCGAGGCCGCCAACGTGGAGGCGGCGGTGGCGGCGACCGGAGGAAATTTGTGTGGCCGCTTGGATCAGGCGGAGGCGGTGGGATCACTGACAGACACGACGAGTCCACCCTCGAGTGGAGGAGCACAAGCAGAGAAACGACGCCCGCGAGGACTCCAACAAACGCTTGGCGACTGCCTGAACCTGAACTAAAGTCACCTCCGCCAACGCGCAAAGCCTCTGCTGCAGTCTGTGTGAGACGCGGCTTGGTATGGTACGTATATATACGGTATTTATTGTATAATAATGTACCTATGCATGGTATATGTTATAGTGTATGATATATGGGTATGCTAAGGGGGCGACCCGCACCAGACGGTGTAACCGGCCATCCCTACTCGTTGACGTTATTTTGCACCTGTTTGGTTGCCCTGCTCGTATCATTTACCCGCACCGCGTCATTCATTTCCCCCCTCCGTCCCGGCTTCCTCCGTATCCTCGACTCGAGCTTCCCCTCGTCGTCCCTGCCTGCGCGGCGCAGCGTGGGAAACCTAATCTCGTGCGGTAAAGGATGGCGGGAGACGGCTTAATCCCGTGCATAAAAGGTGCGCGCGGTGGTGGAGTTAGGGTCACCGCCCTCATTTCTCGACTCCCTCTCTGGCTGGAGTCCTTTGGTGAGCTCTCGGTTCCCTCTCTTCGCTGGTTTCTCACCAGCCTCTCCGTCCATCGGCGGACCCTTGCTGGTTCTTTGGTGTCTCCGCTGGTATACCTCGCCTTATCTCTCTCCATGTTCCTCGATTTCTTTACATTCTTCCTGGTGCGATGTTCCCTAGGGTTCATGTTCTTCTTGTACCCCTAGATCTGTGCCGTTATGATGCAAATGAGGTAGTGGTATGCGTAGATCTGTGCGTGTTGCCCTATTCATTCTGATTCAGGTTTTCAGTATACCTGATGAAGCAGGTGTCATTCCCTGATTACATTTCTTTATGCTGAGCTCTGTGCCATCTGTCGATGATTGATCTATCCTGTTATGATGCAAATTTGGTTGTGCTATGCCCAGATCTGTTTGTGTTGCCCGATTAGGATTCTTTTTTGTTCATACCTGGTGATATTTTCTAAAACTGGGCTCAAAGCCATCTGTCGATGATTGATTTGTTTTGTCAATACAACTAAGCCCTAGGCAATTGTTTCCATGCTTGCTATTTTGCCTTTACTTCATGCATGATTGGTGCTACATTAGGCACCGGAGGGCCACCTGTATTAGTGTTAACCGCGTCCTGTTGTTGCATTTTTGTCATGGCTCTCATGTTCTTCGGTATACACTTAGCAATGATGTCTTTTTTTAATAACATGAGATAGATGGCATTTTGTAATGATGTTGTGATCTAGATGTTATTTGTATCTTGGTGGTTCAGTTCATGACATCGGTTCTGAACTTATATGCCTTCTGCTACAACCATGGGCCAAATTGACTGACACAAATGGTGAGGGCTCTAACCAGGGCAAGTCTGTGAAGGCTGAGGATATATGGATGGAAAGCTCTAGGGGAAGTGATGAGGAGAAGAAAGCTGGGAAGAAGAGGAAGTTGTCCAAGGAGGAGGTGGACCTCATGGCTGGCATGGTCAAGACTGTTGCCTCTGTTGGTGAAGCTCTCAAGACTCCAGTGCACACTGAGGTACATCAGGACCTGTATGGGTGTGTCATGGGGTGCTCAGCTGAGGCTCTCATGTTTGCTCTGGTCTACCTGCTCAAGAACAAGGCAGAGGGCATTTGCTTTGTGCAGATGTCTAAGGAGCATAGGATCCTGTGGCTCGGGACCTACCTCAGTACCACCTACTTTCAGCAGTAGGTGGCAACACTGCAGGCCTCTCCTCTTTTTGCATATAGTCATGCTGACATACCTATGCTGCTTTTGGTAAGTTGAGTGGCACTAACCACTGATGGTGCTTGGGAAGAACTAATGGTGCTGGGCCAAACTGGTGGTGCTTGGCACAAAACTTATGTAGCCTCTGTTGGCTACTATTTTTGTATAGCATAGGACATGGTGATGGATGTGACGCTGTTGTGATGTTGGCAGATCCACATTGGAGTTGGATCTCCTGGGAACTGTTGAGGACTTGGTCTCCTGGGAATAGCTTTGGACTTGGTCTGTTTCATGGTGATGTGGACTTGGTTTGTTAAATGTGCTCATGGATTTGGTTGATGATGTAGGTTCTATTTGCCCATGTGTTGTCCTCATGATGGAGGTGTTGGTTGGATTCTAGCTTGGCCTATGATGCAACAACTTGAGGTTCTGAGGTAGCTTTCTGTTTTTATTGTTTCCGATCTTTGTTGTTGAACTCAAGGTGATCATCAAATCATGACTTACGTCCATTCCCAAGCAATCGAATGGTTTTATGGCATTCTAGATGGCTGGGAATGGACGTAGCCATGGTTCCATGGCTACTTTGAACTTGAAAGTTGTTTATTTGTGCCACCAATGATGTTGTTTATTTGTGCCACCAAAGTCTTTATGCAAATTACATATCTAAGGCCTACTTCTTTGATTTTTCCCTCAAGTATTTTCAACTGTGCCACAAATAATGATGTCTTGATGTTGTTGCCTTTATTAGTTTTTTTGCTATGCCTATGATGAACAGAATGGCAGTAACTGGAAAGGAATTGATGAACATTGGCTTGTGAGGAACTGGGCACTCTGGAGATATTTACTCTTGTTTGTTGTTGATTATTTTTCCATGTAGTTCATCGGGTCATCGAGAAACTTACATGCCTCATGAACTCATGTTTGACTGGGACTTCTGGAAGGCTGAGGCTGTTAAGCTGGTCAGTAACTGTTGTTCCTGATGATAATGTAGATGCTTGAGGCTGTAAGGCTCTCGATGACTTCATGGCCTCTATGGTGTTTATCTTGTAATGTGAGATGAGGTTCTGAGTGTCCTTATGCTCCAAGCCAAAGGACAGTTGAGGAGAAGCCATATATCTTAGGCAAATCGTTGCTATGTCCTTTCTGTTTCGGTTTTGGATTACTTGCTTTTCTTAAAGCTGAGGCCTATTGCATTACTTGTTTGACCTTTGGAAATGAAACTGAGCCTATCAGTTTCATTCCCATACCATTGTATGGAGGTCGGACTCATGTGTTTTGTTTCATTTCCATAGGTCCAGTTTTGTGGCCGATGATAATTTGTAAGTTTTATCACTTGTTCACTTGTGTTTGAATGTTGGTTTAAACTAAGGCTCAGCTGTATTCAAATGTGATGCCAAACTATGCTTCTCTGAAATGTCATATGTGTGGTGGTAAGCACACCAAAGCCATACATGGGTGCTCACACCGTAATGCATCCAAGCACACCAAACACAACTACCTGATGTATCACTCTATTCAGGGAAACAATCTATGCGGCTAACCAAACACAGACACGGTCACCCTGTATCCTCTCCTCTATGTCACCCAAACAAGGCTCCGTGCATGGTCTCAGCCTGTGCCAATCTGGCCTGGACGCCCCCTCCATCCCAGCCCAGAATGGTTCTGGCAACCAATCACCCCCTAAAGGTGCAGTGTAGGGCACCTTCTCTTAAGGATTTGAGCCAAGCAACCGGCATGCCAACAAGCCAAAAAAGAATATTTGGTTTAGAACCTAGTTAAAGTTGATCTCAATAGATTTCAAAGATGCATGTCTTAGAGCAACTCCAAGAGATTAGCTAAAAATAAATGCTAAATCTCTAGATTTAGCCATATTGTAAAATACAAAACTCCTCCAAAACGAAGAGTGCCACAACAGTCTAGCTAAACAATTCTTTTCTATATTTAAATTAGCCGCATCAGCAAAGATGTTCGATAGCTCGGGCCTCCCAGTATTCGTCCGCTACCAGTTGAGGCTCGCAACATCGCATGACAAGACATCGATGGATCCAATCGGTGGTATCTCCGGCAGGGCGTGTAGCCATGCCTGGGCACTGCCCGCTCGGTGCAAAAGTTACGCCGAGTACCAGTTGGCCGCGGGCAGCATTTCATGCGTTCAGTTCAGGTTATCGTGTGTTTCTGATCAGGCCTGCCATAACTTTGTCTTGGAGCCCTAGTTATGTAATGGATTCTATTCATTGTATTGAGTGGACGTGGTTTTATGCTCCTAGGAGCACATGCTCCCACTATATGGACCACTGAATTCGCGTTGATAAGTGTGCATGCACACATCTCAGAGCACTTTCATATTGAGATGTGTGCATGAACACTTCTCAATGTGAATCTAGTGATCCATATAATAGGAGCATATGCTTCTAGGAGCAAACTTAACTTTACCGGTCTATTGAATGAACCGATGGATTCTCAAGGGGGCACAAGGTAAAGTTAAATTTGCTCCTAGGAGCATATACTCCTACTATGAGGACCACTGGATTCACACTGATAAGTGTGCATAAACACATCTCAATGTGAAAGTGCTTTGAAATATGTGCACGCACAGTTCTCAATACGAATCTAGTGGTCCATGTAGTAAGAGCATGTGCTCTTAGGAGCATAAAAACCGCGTCCGAGAACACAACAAGAGAGAGAGGCTGAGAAGGAAATCAAGCGCACGCCGCATACGAGAGTCGATGGGCAAGGATAGCAAGCAGATTTCGCTCGGGAAAAATGGGCAGCGAGAATTGCAGGACGGCCAACGAGTAAAAATAGAAAACGAGATGGAACAACCGTTGGACTGCTATTTTGGGCCAAAATAGCTAAAATAGCTTTCACAGATGGATTTAGCCAACCTATGCTCTTAGCATGTTATGGTAACTGCCGGGCTGGCAGGGGTCTCTCTTTGTATCTTTATGACTTTATATCTTTTTAATACAAAATGCCCTTGTGTATTCAAAAAAAAAAAAAGAAAACCGGTTGGGCAAAATGCTTTCTCAAGCAAAGCAGTTTGCTTGCAAGACCTGGTAACAGCCGTCTCAATTCGGCTTTCACATGCATGGCTGAGGTGGCCACTACTACTTGGATGCATGTAATAATCTTATTATTACTTCAAATGATCGCAATTCCGCCAAGGTATCCAAATATTGGCATATGGCTATGATCCAAAACCATAAAGGCTCTGCTATTTTTTCTCTTTTTGGCTAAACATATAGCTGGTTTGGCTCCAGCCAAATTTTGGCTATGGGCTTGTATTGTGTGGAGCAACAACTATAAACAAGCCAAAAAGAAAAAAAAAAGAAACAGTGTCAGGCAAGGGTTCTAGGTAAAGATTAAATTATGACGACATATAGGTATATACTATAAAACATAATTAATGAAAATATAATAATACTTATTTAATATTATATTTAAATATTATTTTATTACAGAAATTTGATCAAAACTGACACGATTTGACACAAAGGATGGTTGAAATGACTTTGATTTGGGCACCCTCAGAAGTCAGAAGGACCATCGCAGCCGTCCACCCTCCCTGACCCGGAGATTCGACGCCGCAGATCGGCCACCCGGCACTCCGTCTTCCCAAACGCCTAGCCGTCGTCGTCCACTCGTTCGTCGCGGCCTCCTCCACCACCACCTCCGAGTAGTCCAGTGCCGCCGCCTTGCCCTCCCTTCCCCCGATTACGCCCGCGGTTAACCTCCGCCAATCCGGTCCCGCCGCGGTATCAATCCGGCAGTCTCCGCCCCGCACCCCGCTCCGACCACAACCCTAGCGGCGCACCGCGGCATGGGCTAGGGTTCCCGCGGCGATGGAGTGGGACAGCGATTCTGACGGCGGCGGCGACGACGAGGAGGAGGAAGAAGAGGTCCGCCCCGGGGGCGCGGGCGGGGACGCGGGCCCGGCCGCCGGCCCGGGCTTCTCTCTGGCCATCGAGGGTGTGCTGGGCGCCTGCGGCATGGTGGTCTCCGACGCGCTCGAGCCAGATTTCCCCATCATCTACGTCAACCGCGGCTTCGAGGATGCCACCGGATACCGCGCCGAGGAGGTGCTAGGGAGGAACTGGTGAGCCGACTGACACGCTTCTCCTGCTTCGATTCGATAACCACGTGTTTCAATTCAAGCTCGGTGGCCCGTGGTGATGCGCGGGAGCGGGGGATTTGAGAGCAGGCTTCTTGGGGCGCGGATAGGTAGGTAGCTAATCCAATCCACCACGGGAAGTTATTTAGTGTGCTTGTTGTCATTTCGTGGTGACTTCAGCAGTAGTCCGTAGCCCATATAGGTAATATTTGCATCTGTAATGGCTGTCTGGGACCAAATCGTGGTGCTGTTTAGCTGCTTTTCTTGGTTGAATTGCTAACAGGCAGTTTTCTCTCTTTTCTGGTGTTAGCTTAAGCTTTGTGAACCGCAGCAATCAATGGTTCCGTTTGCATGAACTACTGTAGCAACCAGAGCCTTTGACAGTGTTTGGTATGACATGTTGCTTCTAGATTCTCCTTAGAGAAAGAGTGGTGTTCAAAAATTGGTTGGCCCAAATCAGTTTTAACTCATAATCCATCAAATTGTTTGCTAGGGAGTGGGAATTCTAAGATGAAAACTGTTGGCCCAGCACTTGCCCAAGGTGAGCAGCACCTGCTCTCCTCTCCTCTCCTCCTCCCCTGCTCCAAGGTAGAAGAAGAGCTGAGCTCTTCAGCACACACACCAGCTCACCACACGGTTTCAGACTCTGTCTGAAACCTGAAACACTGAATGTTGTGGCAAAGAGACTGCCCATTGCATTGTATTGACTGGTTTATATACAACTCTACTTGTACCGGTTGAGGTACAATTCTACCTACTCCTTACTCCTAAGGTACAAGGCTTAGATCAGCCATTTCTACTCCTAGTACCAGCCATACAGCTGGTGTACTTCTACTAATACAAAGTATGGCCTATTGCCAATACATGCTACAGGAACAAGGACTTGGACAGCCATGACATGAGCTGATCCATCTACATTGCCCTTGACCTGATCAGGAAGAAGAGGGAAAGGGGGCAGCAGATTATGTCTTACAAAAACAACCCATTTCTCTCTTTACATTTTATCCTAGAATAAGTAGCGAGGGAGAATATTTTTGGTCTCTTTACACTTCTTCACATGATTTGAAAGAAAAATGATTAATTTGCCGCCTACAACTGTGTTTCACATGCGCCACGTATCCCTTGAGAATTTGTGGAGCTGGTTTGTTTTTCTTCAACAGTGTGGGTTTAACTGTTTACGGAAACTAGTTTCTAAAATATATTTCATAGATTAAAACGAGGTTCAAATGGTAACTTATGGTTGGTGGTAGCCTCCTGTTCCTGGATCTGTTTTGGAGATTCATACAAGGAATCTGGGTTTACATGTTTTCCTTTTTTTCCCCTATTAATCTGTATGGAACTCTTCCTTTTCCTTTTAAAAAGAATTTATAGGTTTGTATGTGCTGTCAGTGATCTTTATTTTGTGTTATGGTGAAACTAGTAGCTAGAAATCTATAATGGATGGAGTTTGCTAAATATAAGTGCCGGCTTAGTGGTTGTTAATCTTGAAGTGGTGGTAGCCTTTTGATGGACTTGTGTGATGACTAAATCAGAAGTTTTAATCTATTCTTACAGTTTGTTGAACGTCCTATTGCCAACTGTTCTGTTTCACATAAGTTCCTTTTGTATAGTTCTGTCTTGCAGCAACAAATTACAAATACATCGATGATATGTTACTTTTCACATATGTTTCATCTTCTGGCTCGAAATTGCACCACTTCCTCTTGGTCTGCAGATTGTTGTTGAGAATTTTATTGGTATCTTTTAGATCCACTCAGCATGCTGATCAACTTACGCTTTCGTATAAAAGGGCTAACCTGGGTTGGTGTAGACTGTAGTCTAGAAGCTTATATGTTGGTCTAACCCAGCCTGAACAACTAAGGTGGGACTAAACCCCTTCAATCTTACATAAACACACACATGGGCCAAATTTAAACTTAGCCAGATGTCACAAGATAGACTTAGTAAACCTGGCCAGCATGATGCTAAAGATTGTTGGTGGCTCCAGAAAAACCGGAATCCTGCTGTGTTATCTTAAATAGTACATATGGTGACCACAATATATTGCCAGTGGTAATAGTAACTATGTCCTTTTAGAGACTAAATAGAAATGCCTTAAGGGGGTTTTAATTGATATATGTTGACCAGGGGGTTGGATTGCTTGAAAACTATAGGAAAGCAGAAAAGGCTTTAGTTGCCGTGAAAATTATAGTTGGGAATTAATGATAGAAACTAGAAATAACTGAATTATATATGGTGGCCTTCAGTACCAGTCATGTGGTTCAGACATTTAAGGCACACCAAATGTAATCTATAGTATCAACAGTAGTTGAATAATGAAAGCACACCATGAACTTCTGAGCATACCTTGCTTGCTTTTTTTCAACTGCGTAGAAGAGGGCAAGTTCCATGCTTGCTAGTCTGTTGACATAATGCATTTTTTCTTAATAGTATTTATTTTTCTTTTGCTTCTAATCAAATGAAATAATTTAACATGCTATGTTACTCATTTTACTAGTACATGTTCACTTATGTCGTATCTTCTATCGTTTGATGCTTCTTTTGCAGCCGGTTTCTACAATGCAGAGGACCATTTGCTCAGAGGAGACATCCCCTTGTTGATACAGCAGTTGTTACTGGGATTCGGAGATGTTTAGAGGAAGGGACTGAGTTTCAGGGTGATCTGTTGAATTTTAGAAAAGATGGTTCTCCATACATGGCAAGGCTGCAATTAACACCCATATACGGAGATGATGAAATGATAACACACTATATGGGCATCCAATTTTTCAATGATTGTAATGTTGATTTGGGTCCGTCATCTGCCTCTGTAACAAAGGAGCTCGCAAGATCCACAAGGATTGCACCTGGCAACACTGACTCACCAACTTCAGTAGGCAAGGGTAATTTGTGGGAACATTCTAGTCTGTTTCTGTTGAGTGATGAGGTAATTTGCCAGAAGATCTTGTCTAAATTGTCACCCAGGGATATAGCATCGGTAAACTCTGTTTGCAAGCGACTTTATCACATGACAAGGAATGAAGACCTTTGGAGGATGGTTTGTCAGAATGCATGGGGCACTGAAGCTACTCGGGCCCTTGAGACCGTGGCAGGATCAAGAAGTTTGGCATGGGGCCGGCTAGCACGAGAGTTGACCACCCTTGAAGCTGTTGCCTGGAGGAAATTGACAGTCGGTGGTGCAGTGGAGCCATCTCGCTGCAACTTCAGTGCCTGTGCTGTAGGGAACCGTGTTGTCCTATTTGGTGGCGAGGGTGTTAATATGCAGCCAATGAATGATACATTTGTGCTGGACTTGAGTGCCAGCAGGCCAGAATGGAGGCACATCAATGTGAGCTCAGCTCCTCCTGGTCGCTGGGGCCATACCCTATCATGCCTGAATGGATCGCGGCTGATTTTGTTTGGTGGCTGTGGGGGGCAGGGGCTGCTTAATGATGTCTTCATTTTGGATCTTGATGCACAGCATCCAACTTGGCGTGAAATTCCTGGTCTTGCACCCCCTGTACCACGGTCATGGCATAGCTCTTGCACTGTGGATGGAACCAAGCTGGTGGTTTCTGGTGGATGTGCTGACTCTGGTGTTCTTCTCAGTGATACCTACCTCCTAGATGTGACAATGGAAAAACCTGTTTGGAGGGAGATACCTGCATCTTGGTCTCCACCTTCCAGGCTGGGGCACTCACTGTCCGTCTACGATGGCAGGAAAATCCTGATGTTTGGTGGTCTTGCTAAAAGTGGTCCTCTACGACTTAGATCTAGTGATGTGTTCACTCTAGATTTGAGTGACGACAAGCCTTGCTGGCGGTGCATCACTGGCAGCAGGATGCCAGGAGCTGGTAATCCTGCTGGAGTCGGCCCACCACCTCGCCTTGATCATGTTGCAGTGAGCCTTCCTGGTGGGAGAGTTTTGATATTTGGTGGGTCTGTGGCAGGTCTTCATTCTGCTTCAAAACTTTACCTCCTGGATCCAACTGAAGAGAAGCCAACTTGGAGGCTTCTGAATGTTCCAGGGCATCCTCCACGGTTCGCCTGGGGACACAGTACTTGTGTTGTTGGAGGGACAAAGGCAGTAGTTCTTGGAGGACAAACTGGAGAAGAGTGGACGCTAACTGAAATATATGAGCTTTCTCTAGCAAGCTCATTAGTCTGAGATGGGGAGGCCCCAGCAAGCTTGCCAGCTTCCTTGAAGCAATGTTTGTGGAGACCAGTTGCCTGTTCATGTGACTGAGGCTGATTATTTTTTTTGTTTCAACAGTGAGGTGCAAGAAAAAGGGTTGGTGGAGTGGACAACCAGACCTGATTACTTGTGCCATGCCTGGGAGTCAGCTGGTCTAGAAGTAGGAATAAGCTACCGCTGCTGTTGTTGTTTGTATGGTCTACCATGATGAAATAGCTGGCATCCATAATCTAATCTCAGTTCTTATCATGTTTCCAAGGGATGTTGTGTAGCTGGAGCCCCTGATGCAACACATGCTCTGCCTTCTGGTGGTGGTGCCGCCGTAGGTGACAAGTGATGTTGTGGTCTTCTGATTTTTGATCCATCCACTGCTGCTTTCTGGAGAAGCTGTAACACTGTTGTATTTAGTTATGCTTTTGCGCCACTTTGTGCTTACTCAATTGCTGCTTTCTGGAGAAGCTGTAACACAAACACCTGTTGTATTTAATTTTGCTTTCATATCACTTTGTGCTTACCTCAGGTGATAGTGATACTATAACATTTTCTTTTTAATCTGATTATCAAAGGATGAATATCAATATCTGTACATTTACTGCATATTAATGGCTTGATTGAGGCCTGTAGCCTGGTGATGAATGTCAACTGCAATTGGTCTCTTTCTGTTAGCTGGAATTAGGGCTTGGTAGTGGCAAACCAACAAGCGAGGATCAAGCGATGTGATTATTCTCTCCAGAATTTTCTGTTCTTTGATTTGTATCATCTTGCTATGATTCTCAATGTGTGATTGGTGTTATCATGACCTGCCTTTTCAGGTGGACCTGCTGCACTGCCTGATTGGCTGTTTATATACGATCGATAACTATAACCGGCCCAAACAGAGTGTTCCATTTTGCCATCTCTGACGCGTCTATCTCTCTCTTTTATTTTAATTATTAGAGAGAAATAGGGACACATGCATAACCAAGGCGACCACAGATAAACAAAGATTCAGAGGCAATGAGCTGCCCGTCCTGTCAAGCTAGGCATCTTCGAGCCTCTCGGTGATGTGAATCAAACAGACACACCATGGAAGCAATCAGACTATCAGTCAACCGGAATCAAGCAGACGGTACCATGGAAGCCATCAGAGCAAAGGCAACGTGGGTTGGCAAAAATGCTCTCGATAAGCCCGGGCACAGATCAGACAGTCCAGCACGAAATCTGCTTGCGATGCAGACAGTAGCAGCGCCTTGCAACACGGAAGGTCTTTCACAGTTCCAGCAGCACAAGCATCCATATGAAATTCAAAATCCAAAAGTTGTATTACCGTATGGGACACTCGTGTGATATCAGCGTCTTCAAAATTTCAACAGTTTTTGAAACAGGGTGAGAAAATCAGCATGCATCTTAAGGGTGTTTTCTTATAAAAGTTGGCTGTGTTTCAGAGAAGCAATTTTAGATACAAGGAATTCCAAGACAGGAAAGCTGATCTTCAGCATTGCTACAAGATACTAGTAGGAAGCTAAATATTTACACCAAAGAACCTAAAGTGGTGGAACCTGCAGCGAATCAACAGTAAGAAAAAGTTTACTGCTATCTTATCTGTACATGAAGTTTGGGCTGCCCGAGTAACAACACCCAGAGGGTAAAGTGATTTCCGTTTTCATTTTCAAGGCAAAAGAAAAAGAAATAGAAATGTGCAGAGGTAGAACGGTTCTGATTTTTGTTGCATCTGACATCAGCACAGCGTTCCTTAGTTGATGATCCTAGGAATGCGGCGTCCAAATCTGGGATCCCTGAATTGATGAAACAGAATGCATATCAGAGACAGGATTCTAACTAACTCAATAAAAAGAGTACATGATCTGTTATAACTGTAAGGTATCATGTTACGGGAATTTCAAATTGTAATAGCTGTAGTCTAGTGTTATGAGATTTTCAAGGCCATTCGCAAAAATTGGTTGTCGAGAGCTGAAAACAAACTGCGCTGTTGATTTAGTTATCCAGTATGCCAATAGAATGTTTCAGCAGGGAGTAATCCGTAATAATAGCACTACAAAGTTTCAGCAAAACGATCCCAACAATCACTAAGGACGATTTAAACTTTGTATGGGCTCTCTAACACCCACCCAAACCACCACTGCATATGGACAATAATGCAGCCATGCAATAGTCCTAAGAATTGGGTACAGTTTGAGACTGAAGAAAAAAAATGTTCAAATGAATAAAACAATCATTTATCTTGATAGCCTCACTTTAACCATATGATCTCTGAGTAGTAATAACATAAAGCAGGAAATACAACATAAAGCAGGAAATACACAGACCTGTAACGAGCAGCCATTCTCCTTGACACAGCAGCCCTAGTCCTGGCCCCTGTAACTATATACTCATCATCAATTTCATCAAATCTGACTTCTCTCATGTCAACAGATCTTGTGGGCACTTCAAGAGTAAAGCTTTCCTGACTAGATCTGTTGCTGCTCCTTGTTCCACTACTTCTCCTTCCCCTTGATCTTGTCCTTCTTCGACCTCCTCCTGAAGACCTACAGAATGCTTTGCAAAAGATACAGGATGTCCACCAGTTTGCTCTAACCCTGTGGTAAACTTCATAGTCATCTCCAGCTTCATCATCCCCATACTCGATGACATAATCTCCCAGAACTATACCGTTAGGAACTTGTGCCTGTATCGTGCTCAAGACATCTATTATGTCAGAAGACTGCTGCAAGTTCTCCCAATCAACCTGGCGAGCAGGATCAATTTCAGAAGGGCGTGAATTTGGATGCTTTTGTTGGGTGTGCTTCTGAAGCTCATGGAAGTTGCCAACATACGAACAGCGACTCTCTTCGCAGCATCTTTTCTTCTGGTTAAGGTGCAAGCGAGCCTCATCAATAGCAAACCACCCAATCACATCACCTCTACACAACGGACAAGCTGGGCGGTTATTCACATTTGATGAAATGATATGAATGCTATTAAGGGGAGCCACAGTACGAGATGAGACTTTCACATTTGCTGGCAGTCCATGAGCGCCTTTGAATCTCTCGAGACAGTTTGAGCGGGTCTGGTCAGTGTCACATATGAAGGGTCTGCAGCCCTTCTCATAGGAGGTGCACCTAAGCAGTACTGCATTGTGGGGGTTATCGAGACAGATTGGGCAAGCAACATCCTCCATCCAACTTTGATCAATTTTTATGTCCAGATCAAAGGAGCTGGGCCTTATCGCCTTCTTCATTACCAAATTGCCCGAACCCATGCTGAAATTCCTAGGCTGATGTTTGGCACTAGCAAAATTATCTTCTCATGGCAACCTGCATCAATCAAGCAGCAAGAAAATTAGCCTCTGAGCCCTATAGTTTAGCATGTCACATGGATTTGCCATATGCTACAAAATCACAGACTCTTGTTTAAAAAAACAACAACAACTAGAAGTTCGACGCGGTAGCATGGTACTATGGTAGCACCTTTTCATATTAGCCAAATTTGAATTATATGGCTGCAATTGGTTGACCTCAACAGAGAAATGCTAACACAACCAGTTATATTCTGTAGATATGAAACACAGTACCATTTTTCAAAGGGAAAAAAAAACAACTACTAGCCAACTCCCCATATGAATCAGTATCAGACAGATGCAACTAGTAAGTTAATCCACACCACATCTTAAAATAGAAATGAAACGGATTTCGGATGTAGGGAAACTAAATAAATCCTCTCAAGAAGAAAAAAGAAACACTGAATCCAAATATCAAAACCATCGACAGGCTAAGAAATCGAGTGGTAAATTCTTTTTGAACTTCATCCAAATCCTTACCCCTAAACCCAGCCCTCCGACGTTTCCACGAATCCCAGAAAAAGAAGCAAAGAAGCTGCTCCAATCGGGTAATACAAAGTCCACTGTATCACTGAACAATTATACTTGAAATAAAAAAGAAAGAAAAAGACGAAGAACACGTGATCGGCGCAGGACCGGCAGACCGCTCAACAGTCGCCGAAGTGGAGGGGAGAGGGGGACGAGTCGTACCGCTGCGTCTGCTGGTGGGTGACGGGGGAGAGAGCTTGAAGAACGGACGCCGCAGAAGATGACGAGGCTAGGTGAGGTGAGGTGAGACGTCTTCCTCCCTGGCGGCCAGGCCTCTCCCTTTCTCGTCTCCGTGACCGCCGCCGCACCGGTCCAGGCGACCGACGGTACGGCCGTCGCAGCAGCAGAGAGTACCGGGACGAGGAGGAGGAGGATGTGGTGGTCCTGTGGGCTGTGGAGGAGGGACTGCGGGGTGGTGGTGGTTCGCGCGATTTGTCAGCGCCGGTGGCTGGATTTTGGGAGCATTTCTTGGACTCGGAGCGGGTGGAAGAGAGGACGGAGAGGAAGAGAGGGAGCAGGAGTCTGAATTTCTAGGTGTCTTTCTCTCTGCGATTGCGTCCCGCGATGGACTTTCAGAAACACTTGAATTTCACTTAGTTTTCTCTTCTACTTTCTTAATCTTTGTTGTATATTAAGTTTGACATGGACACCATTTACATTTTTTGAGCTTATTTTGTAGGTCTTCTGGGGCGCTCTGACTCTAGCACGTAGCGTGAGGAGCCACGGTCGGAGTCGAAAAAGCCATCACACTACTCTCTTCATTTCAAATTGTACATTCTAAAAATTTTAGAGTCAAACTATTTTAAATTTAACTAACATTATATACGAAGAATTATAAAGATTATGATATTAAATAAATATACTATAAAAATATAGTTAATCAAACATCGAATAATACCTAATTGACATAAAAAATGTTATTATTTTATTATATAAGTTTAGTCAAACTTAAAATGTTTTGACAGTATAGGACGAAGGTAGTAGTTTTTATTAGTTCTATATATGTTTTTAATTATTTTAGTGTAGGTCGAGAAAAGTGATTTTTGTCTACCGTGTATGAAATATTACCGTTATTAGTAGTTGGAGAAATAAAAGAGTTGTAAATGTCAAGTTTAGCACTTCAAGCCTTGGAATTTAAGGTAAGAAAATGTATTTATGCGCTTTTTCAGATTCTTAGGTTTCACTTTTTCGATTAAGTTATTATTATATTCTCAGCAAAACAAAAGAAATCCACTTTTTTTTCTTCACCTTTTTCTGCTGTGATAATAAAGTTCAGTCCAACAGGGTATTTCTCTTTCTCAAGTTAAAGGTTGCTTTGCGCCCCTCTTGTGATAGGAATGCGAAATCAAACACTTAAAATGTTCACGTCTCAACAACCGTAGATGGGATATCAACTTACCATGAAAACAAAATGTGCTGAGAGGAGGATCATGCATCATATCATCAAATATGCAACAAACAAATTTGACGAAATGAAAAACAAGCTGTACGACACCAATATGTGTGTCCAATAGATGAAACATCAGCCATGAAATGCAACAGACAAAGGATAAAACAAGTATAAGAGCATCTCTAACAGTTCCTCAAATTTTACTTGTCAAATCTTGTGATTTGGCAAGTTGCTAAACGATATGGCAAGTAAAAAAATAATCCTTCTCTAACAGTTTGGTATTTTTCGTTTGACAAAACTAAAGTTACTTTTGCACCAAGGACCCTGAACTTTTTAATAATTAACCATGCCTAGATCTAAAAACTTTCTTTACTAGCAAACTTGCGTCATAAACCATAAGAGAGAAATAAAATTATGTTTTTGTCCTTCTCCATTTTTGGTGTTCGACACGCCGACGCTGTACGGCGGTCTCTCCATCGCTTCGTCGAGGCGTTCCCGTGGCCATCATCGACCCGTTCACGTGGCCATCAGCAGCAGCCGTTCCCATGGCCATCATCCAGTGCCTGGTAGATAGCCACGGCCAGACTCCTTGGCTGGGAGGACGGCGGCCTGCTGGAAGCAATCTGTCGACGAGGATCAGAGACCAGTAGCGTCCGGCGGCGTCTCGCGGGAAGGACTTCGCACGTTCGTCGATTTTCCCTGGATGCGAGCGCAAGAAGACCGGTGGCGAGGCACGGAGGCGCAATGACAACTGCGATACGCGTGCGGAGGGGAGGAATAGTAAGTTGGAAAAAATAGCAACCTTATTTGACAAACTGTTGGAGATGAAAATTTTCTTGTTTTGCCAAATTTTTAAGGATAGCAATCTCATTTGGTAAACTGTTGGAGATGTTCTAATAACTTATCTTTTTCTTTTTAAAAAAGAAAAACGAATTAAATATAAGAGGAAAAATCTCATCCATGATGGTTCTACTACTGCTGCTAACCAAAGCCAGCCCTCCTCCACTATTAAATTATTACTAGTTTCTGGATCTCATATCCAGATTTGTATTATTCAATCTCAGTGGCCAAGAGAATTGTTCCCCTCATCCCCTGATCTCATCAACTGCTTGTTTGATCACATATCTGCAATAATTTACACAGCAGACAAGATAGCTGCCTGGCTGATCAGGAAAATGCTGTCGACGATCGATGTCTACATCAATAATGCATTATCACGCAAAGCATGCAGTTTTTCTTGGGAAAACTCCAGGGACAGTCCCAAAAGCTAGTTGAGAGAGAGGCCTCTATTCCAATCTTCTATAAAGTGTTGCTGAGCTTTTGTCGAGATCGATCAGAGGTGACATGCTGATCGAGCTCCACAAGCAGGATTGAGTCATCGAATTCATATAATTAATATCAGCTAATCATTCAGCGTCCCCGTGCAAATGTTTGATGAATTAGTGCCTTCATCTCAAAGATACATGCATATGGATGGCAAATACTCCCTCCGTCCTAGAAAAAATGACGTTTTGGAAAGCGTGTCGGTCAAACTTTCTCAACTTTGACTAGATTTATAGAAAATACGTGCAACATTTATATCTCTAAATAAATTTATTAAAAAACTAGACTTAAAGATCTTTCCGATGATATTAATTACTTAGCATAAATATTTATATATTTTAATATATAATTACCGGTATTTTCAAAATGCTGACTTCTCGAAAAGCGAAAATGACATCTATTTTAGGACGGAGGGAGTATAGTATATTTGAAAACATAATCTAATTAGGCTGAAAGAAACATCTCAAAGACCCATGTAGTAGATTTTAAGACTTAAAATAATTCAGTCTAAGCTAGGGCACTTTCATTCAGAAAGTAATCTCTCTAGATTCATCACTAACTCCATCTCATCATCACCTTTTGTTTCTGTAATAAGTTGAATGCTGTAAAGACGGAGAAAAGGTCAAAAGGAAAGACAAAAGACAAAAGAAAGTGACTTGTTGTGTGGAAAGAATCAAAAGGGTGTCAGCATAAGGGTGGAAAGCCTAAAGACGGGAATGGGCTGGGGGGCGGTTGCTTGTTGCTGTAATCTTTGTTTGCGATGCCCCGTACGACTCTAGCTCACTGGAATTTCCTTTTGGAGAAAACAGCTCTTACTGGAATAAACTAAAACCCAGTGGCTCTATCGATCATTTTATTTATTGTTGTTGTTATTCTAGATCGCTTTCGGTTTGACTTTGCATTCATAGACTTGATTTATTACTAGTTAAAAATGTGTTTTTAGGCTTTGCGAGTAAATATAATAAAATCTAATTCGTCACTTGAACCATGATGCCATTTGCAGGTTTGTGATGGAGGGTGGCGTGTTCAACAAAAGTCAACGAAAAGAAGGCCTAAGATTCCCAGTAGGGAAATTGGCTTTGTCGTTTCCCCTGAAGGCGTGAACTAATGTATGCTGATTTGAAAGATAGTTCCCTGAGTGGAGACAAATCTAACATGCTTATTATGAAAAATGTTTAAGCAACCATAAATTAGGCTTGTGTATGCATGTTTTTAAATCAAACATTCACATATGTATATGTTTTCACAATAGACTTATTTAGAAATACAAATACAAATATTGCTAAAGACTAGTCTAACTCAGGAGAGCACAACTTATATGGGTTGGGTTTTTTTTTTTTTGACTTAGAGCTTTTGAAACTCGCTCCCATGAGGAAGTTGAATGCATGACATGAGATGCTACTGAGACGATCATGTTTTTAAAACAAGAGCATGTGCATCTGACTAGCAAAACTTGGGAAAATTTCTCACGCTGAAACATGTCCAGTCCTGCACCCTGGTTTGGATTTCATGACAGCGAGTGTCAAACAGGTGCAGTATATATGTATCCATCATCATATGGTCCCAAAAGGAAAAAGCTACCCAATAGCGTCACATCATGTGTTGGTTAGAATGGGATGGGGTGGAGACTGATCGAGATAGGTTAACATCATTATATTCCTATTTTCTTGATAATAGAGCGTACATACATACATGCAAACTAAAAAATTAATAAAATTGAGTCAAACAATTCTATCATTTTTTCTATTTCTCTTGAAAAATACCGAGTGCAATTTCAATCAATGGCATAATAAACCATTTATACGAAAATAACTCATTTCTAGAGCTAGAGCAGAGCCAGAGCATAGCTGTATGTCAAATAGTACCACCTGCTCCGCAAATTCTACGATAGAGCTGTTTCATATTAGAGTTCATAGAGCAGAGCTGAAAAAAACAGGAGCGAAACAGTACCAAACACCCTTACTATCTCTACTCCCATCTTTATGGATAGCAAATATAAAGTCCGCAAAGTTAGTTACAGTTTGAAGATAAAAAAAAGACCTTTATAACAACTATGCAAATGTTTTTTTAAAAAAACTGTCATATGACTCATGCCGTGTCTTGCATTGGTCATCTAAACCTGTGTGCATCATCGTGACTTCGCATGACTCAGGCTGAATCGAGCTTAGTTACGTCCAACTAACATAGGTAGCTTACTATTTATTATTTATTTATTTATTTATTTATTTATTTATTTTCTGTCATTGGCAGATTCAAATAACCAGGCAACAGCTTATATGTCCCATTACAACACATAGAACACGTCTGCTCCTATAGTCCTATACATGTATAATTCAAGGATAAACTAAATTAAAAAAAAGAAATAAACCGTCCAATTTCTGAAGTTTTCTTAAATCAAACTTTTTTCTATGTTTAGTCAAAAATTTATTTATATTATAGAAATAGCACACATGTTTATAGCATTAAATTAACATATTATAAAAATATATTTTAGGTGCTAGTGATACTAATTTAGTTTCGTAAATATTGGGCATCTTTTCTGTGAATTCGATCAAACTTTGAAAACCATTGATTCATTCGGGAACCGATGCAGTATTATTGTTAGTAGCAAATATACCCGTGTGTTGCAACGGAATAAAAGAAACTATTAAACACTCATGTAAAACGATAATGTGAATGATATGTACTTCCTCCATCTTAATTGTAAGTCATTTGATTTTTTTATTTTAAGTTTAACTGCTCGTCTTATTTAAAAAGTTTATGTAAATATAGTCAGATTTAAGATAATTTTAAAGAGTTTTGATTAATAAAAGAAGCCACAACAAAAAAATAGTATTTAATATAAATTTTTAAATAAAACGAGTGATCAAACTTTATACGTAATTTAGATCGGCCGTAGAGCTGGTCTATGTCTCGTATGTTTATGAAATGGGATACACCCATAATATTGTGCAGCCTGGCTGGCACGACTCAACCCGTTCGTGATGTGGCTGAGACAATCAGAACTCGCGCGGGTTATACACCGGCGTGTACGTTCCAGGAAACCTACGTCTATTTTGTTTTCCGACATAGTAGATACTGACATGGACGAGCGGAAGAAAAAAAATGGTATACTAAAAGTTTGCTAATTTATTATCACTAGCAAAATATGCCCATGCGTTACACCGGGTCGGACAACTTCCTGAGTGGTTACATGGATAGTGATTTGGAGATTTATGCAAATATATGATGGTCATGTTATTTGTTCTAATATGTCTTGAAATTAATATAATGTGTACACTATTGAAAATGGTCTGCCAACCACATACTATATCTGTAGATTTGTTTTCCGACATCGATAGTGACATGGACGAGCGGAAGAAAAAAAAATGATAGACTGAAATTTTGCTAATTTATTATTATATATATAGGTATAGATATAGATATAGATTTTTATATATATGCACCTAAGTATAAGTATTTTTTTAGACTAGTGAGAATGCACGTGCGACACACACGTACTTGAATTAAATTATATCATGTACAATAAAATACTATCAATGTTAGATTTATATGGGACGATCTGAAATTAATCAAGGAACACCTTGTAGTGTATTCAGCCGGGAAGTTTGGTCTTTCATCCTACAGAAGCTGCACCTGGGGAGCGTTCATTCTTGCATGAGTAGTGCTTTGATGTCTGGTATCCATGGACGGCGCCAGGGGTATGCACCGGTTTGCTATGGCATACCCATGATTTGAGGAAAAAATTAATAAGTATACATATCCATATACGTATCTTATATATTCTTGTGTCTGTCATATGGTCATATGGTTATGGCATATTTGCTTTGAAATTTTGTTCATTTGGCATACCCAGTCGTAAATTTCTGATAGCTATGGACGGGCTGTGTGTGCCCAAGTTTGCAAGAGCAGGCTTTGAGTCTCTTATCTTCCTCGTTGGTTGGAGAATCCGGGAAAGGAGGAACAAGAGAACCTTCGGAGGTTTCTACCACAACGCCATGAGGCTTACAACATCTGATCTTGGAGGAAGCTAGTGAATGGATTGCAGCGTACTTCAGACACTTTTGCAGTCGCCTCTTATCTTGCTATATATGATTAGCTTCTATTACCGTCGTCTGTTGCATTCTGTGTCGCAAAGTGTGTTGTGTACTCTCACCGAGCATCTCCAAGAGAAGGATAATAATACCCCCAAAACTAATATTTGCATTACTACCATCAAAATATCGGTCCAACAGCTCCCCAAGCCTTTCCCCAACATTTACTGGCTCGAAAAAATGAGCCCGCACCCTCGTATCCCCAGAAGCACAGCAAATCCCATTCCTTCTCTTGCGCTCGTACCAGGAAGCAGGAAGCAAAGAGTGGACGGAAAGAGTCAAGATCCAACCAACTAATGACGTGTCACTATTTGGATCAAACTAATTTTATGGTTTAATTTATTTAAGAGAGCCTCCAATAACAAGTTTTGAGGGTTAACTTTTTAGAGATCTCTTGGAGTTGCTCTTAGTGCTCCTCTCGTATCGTTATTTCCTAACTCTTGTTAGCAGAGCAAAAGTTTTGTAACTTGTTTACTCCATTCCCTCTTAGTCCAGTCTCAATGGTGTGTGTTTGACCTCACAGTTTCTAAAATGTAAAAGTTTGGTATGAAATAGCTCTCGCCCTCGATGCCTAATTCATAGCACTGTTTTACATGCATGTTCTTTTAGACACATGGGTCCCACAGTCTCTCTCTTCCGCATCTTTTTCCTCTTCCCCGGACAAACGCGAGCAACAGCGAGCCCCGACCGCGGCCGGTGGCGCCGACGCGCGTGGCCGAAGCCTTGCTCGCGGCCGGCGGCAGTCCGTGCCTGGCTGATTCCTCGCCCCCGGCCCGCCTCTGCTAGCGCGGCGGAGCGGCCTCCTGACGAGTCGAGCTCGCGGTGGAGGAGCTCGTCCTCCCTGCTCCCGCGGTAGATGAAAGAGCTGCCCTCGCGCTCGCGCCCCGGCGCCCATAGCAGCCGGCAGAGCCGCGCGCTCGCGTCCCGGCGCCCGCAGCTGCCGGTGGAGCTGCGCGCTCACTTCCCGGCGCCCGCGGCGGCCGGGGGAGCCGCGCGCTCGCCTCCCCGCGCCCGCGCCCGCGGCGGCGTGCCCTTGTGCCCGCGGCAGGAGTAGGGAGGACGAGCTCCTGTGTCGCGACTTGCGCTTGCGCCCCTGCGCCAGTGGAGGTCGCACGCCAGGAGCTAGCGGAGCCCGCGCGCCCGGCGGCTAAGCGAGGCGAAGCCTGCGTGCGCGGCGAGGCGCATGCTCGCGACGGCGGTGGAGCCCCCTCCCGGCGGCCTGCGCGCGGCGGCGCAGTGGCCAGCTCGTGACGGCAGAGCCCTGCCTGGCGTCATGCTTCCTCGCGATGAAATGCCAAGAGCGCCTCAATGAAAGTTTCATCCGGTTTCACGGTGTGGGAAACAGTGCTACTCGTTGTGTGGGGATGAAACGAATTCTTGGTCTCTCTCCTCTTCGTTTCGTGCAAAAAGGTCAGATCTACTGATGTGACACTATATTAAATATGCATGACACTCCCGTAAAACCTCCACTAAGACTGACTTTAATAAAAATGTGATATGGCGCGATCATAAAAAATGGTAGGCTTAGATCTTATAATAAATATAAATGCATAAATTTATTAACAGTATAATTAATCTATCAAATCATGGTATGATAAATGGTCAAAATTCACATTTTCCTCCGAGTCAAGATTAACGATCTCATCACAGTAGCCTAATAAATTGTATGTCACTCCACACATTGTCTTGCACACTCAGCACTATCTAAATTATCATTGCTTTCGCCGTGTCTTGCATAAATCAAAGACTAAAATTTAATATATAAATAAACCATATATGTTTGTGCAACAGATGAGTAGAGGCAGTGTGAGAGTGGCGGTCGCGGCATTGCTTTGGCATCCGGCTTCACGTCGAATCGTATGATGCCCCAGAGGCCAGAGCTTACTGCATCTGCCTTGACGTCTCCTTCCGTGCTTCGCGAAGGTGCCGGTCCAGTGTCCCTCCAGGCTCCAGTTTCCCTCCGGCCGGCGAGAGCGCATCGCTTGGACACGTCACTGCAGGGATCTCGTTGTTGTCGATCTATGACGCAGACGGACCTTTCTGGCGTTGATGGATGAAGTACTCCTTGATGATGAAGTACATGTCTCTGATCGGCGACATCTCCTTCCTTGTTGATGCCGATGGACGTGGCGGCGTGGCGCGTCTGACGTCTCCTTGACATGGTAATTAAGGCGTCCCATGGATATGGGTCTCCGATCCTTCTCGCTATAGCTGCCACCTGGAGTCATCTCCCGATCCGTCCATGCCCTTCGACCAGCGACGAGCTTGACGGAACCTGTGTGGCGACGACTGCCCTCGTAGTAACACAGTCCTCTGGCCGCCGGTGCGTACCTGGGTAGCTGGTGGACTTGAGCGCATTTGCGGCGATCGGTGCTACCGCCGGCGTTTCACGACTTGACGGCGTATACCTGCACATGCAAAGAAGGGAAAACCGCGTCCTTGCGGCTCAGATGCGTTGACGTCTCCAGCCTCCTTGTGACGTGCTTCTCTGTCGTCTTGCCAACATGGTGCCCAGCAGATGGAATCCGGCGTGGCTACCTCTCTGCTTGTCATAGATCATCAGCTTCTTCCCGGCAGCCGCACCGCTTTGCAGGCTTGTAGCTCCGCCATCGAGGAGAGGAGGCGACGGTTCTTTCTTTTCTTTGAGGCGACGGGGACAAAAGAAGATATTTTCTCTTGCGTGATGAATCGGCGCTAGGGAGAAGAGGGGGAAGGGCCGGTATGCGGGCGGGTAACATGTAGGACGGTGAGGAAAAATCCAACGCAAAAAGTCGGGGGATAGATTTTACATGGCATGAATGTGTAAGATTTCTTACGCTTACGTATGGCCCACGGTCAAATTAATATCTATTATCAGATCTAAAGACATTAAATCATTCAAGGGTAGCTATATAGGGTGGGTATAATTTTTTGGGTTTGAGTTATTTTTTAATTTCTTCGCTCTTTTATAGTATAGATAGATAGATAATGAATACACTAATACATGGCTTCATCCATCAATGGATAGAATCAGTCCAATTATTACAGAGTTCTGATGATGAGCACACACATTTACTGTAAAACAAACTTGCAGTTCGTTTGATGGTACCATAAACGAAATAAGGTTTAATCTAAACATGACCAATAGATCTTGAAGATAACCATCCATTGGAACTAAAAAACTAAAAAGCTGACGTCTCTAACAACTGTGCAGTTTGGACCAGCTGATCCCGCCGATCATCATGTCTTTAAAGATTTGCCCACTGTCGTAACCAGCGAGTTCTCCTGAATAGTACTTGTAGAAAAGTTTTTTGTCTATATTTATTAAAAACTACTTCATTCCTTGTTAACTAAATTACCAACAAAGTGCAGATGCTACAGTTAATAAAAATAAATTATATTCTTTGCAAGCTATTTTTGACCATCTGTGAAACATGTCATGCATATCAGAAGGGTGTGGTAATCCAAAGAGAAGGTGTACCGCCCGCCATAAGAACTTGGCATAAAAATAATAAAAAAAGAGATAATTTATGGTTTTCGAAAAATGACAGAAACAACAATGTTTGTCACCATTCCAGCTATGTCTAACTAGGTTATCCTTAGTTAAAATCACTTCTTTTTTCATGTACCATAGAAAAATCTTTATTTTCATAAGTACTTTAATTTGCCAAATATCTTGCGATACCCTGACCCCATTGTAAATTAACGCAGCATACATGACTTGACCGTAAAGTTTTTCGATGCATTCAAACCCCAAACAAAGACATCCCTTTGCTCTATTAAACCAAAATCTTGTAAGGAGACAATAATTTTATGTCAAGCCCTTAAGTTTGCTCCCATTAAATTTTTTTAAAAGGAAATATTTAGAGGGTTTGAGCTAAGAACTGTTGCCACAGAATCCTATTTTTTTTACTATATTAAATAGAGATGGGAATTTATCTTTGAGCGGTTTATTTCCCAACCAGGTATCGAACCAGAATCTGGTTTGAGATCCATCTTTCACTTGAAATGAGCCAATTGCCATAAAAGAATCTTTGATGTTCATCAAGCTTTTCCAAAAATGAGAATCAGTTGGTTTCTTAACACAACTTTCTAGTGTTTTATCTCTTAGGTACTTATTTCTTAATAAATCCTGCCAAATACCATTTTTATTTAATAATTTAAATAGACATTTTCTTAATAAGCATTTGTTCTATATATCAAGATTTTGAATACCCAATCCTCCCCGATCCTTAGGTTGACACAGAACCTCCCATTTGGCTAACCTGCACTTACGTCTGTGTTGATCATTTTACCAAAAGAAACGGGATCTAAAGCGGTTTATTTTTTCTAAAACACCTTTCGGTAGTTCGAAGAAAGACATCGTAAACATCGGTAAACTAGATAGCACCGAGTTTATTAATACTAAATGACCCCTACTAAAAGAATTTTTCCTTTCTAGGCACTCAGCCTTTTTTGAATTCTATCTTCAATTGCTTTCCGATCTTTATTGTTTAGCTTGCGAGTATTCATGGGTAAGCCGAGGTACCGGAAGGGGTATTTTTCAATGACACATCCAAAAAGCTATGAATAAAACTCTTCATGTTCTTTTGTTTTACCAAAGCAAAATAATTCACTTTTGTGAAAATTTATCTTCAAGCCTAATATTTGTTCAAAAGTGGTAAGTAAAAATTTATATTTACCGCCTTTTGCACATCATGGCTGATGAAGATTATAGTGTCATCTGCATACTGAAGAATAGAGAGCCCATCCTAAACTAGATTTGGAATAACCCCCTCTACCCCTCCTACCTCCTTTGCTCTAGCAATAAGTATGGCAGTATGTCGACCACTATATTAAATAGTATGGGCGACATAGGGTCACCTTGCCTTAATCCTTTTTAGTTTGGAAGTAGGAACCGAATTTATCATTTACTTTAACATTAACATTTCCTCCTTCTATAAAATATTGCACCCATTGGTACCATTTTTGTGAAAACCCTTCATTCTTAAAGTTTGCTGTAAGAAACTCCAATTAACTTTATCATATGCTTTCTCGTAATCAATTTTAAAAATAACTCCATCTTTCTTCTTGGACTAAAGCTCATGAAGAGTCTCACGGAGAATAACTGCCCCTTCCATAATATTTCTCCCTGGCAAGAATGTCATGTGGGTGGGCCTAATTATCTTTTGAGCTATGGTAGTTAGTCTATTTATTGCAACATTAGTGAAGATTTTGAAAGATATATTCAGTAAACAGATTGGCTTGTATTGTTGAATCACTTTCGCATCTTGCTTTTTGGACAAAAGGATTATGGTTCCAAAATTAAGGCGATTTAACTGTAGGTTCCCCTGATGGAAATCCAAGAATAGAGCCATCAGATCATCTTTTATTACTTCCCAGAAGACCTGATAAAACTCTGGTGGAAAACCATGTGGTTCTAGTGCCTTATTATGTTCCATTTGAAAAATTGTCGTCCGCACCTCCTCTAGTGAGAAGGCATCTGTCAGATACTCATTTTCCAGTTGAGAAACATGTGGGATATCCTCAACTTGAGTCTCATTTAAAGAGATATAAGTGCTCTCTGAGGGACCAAACAGGTTCTTATAATAACTAATGATATGCCCTTTGAGCTGGGCATCACTATTAATTATATTACTACCATCCTCTAACTAGAAAATATGAGTTTTACGGTGTCTATCATTAGCTAACAAATGATAATATTTAGTATTTGCATCCCTTCTAAAAGATGCTTGACTTTGGCTCTTTGGTACCATTTAATCTCTTCTTCCCTTAAAAGTTTCGTCAGTCTCTTGTTGTCAGTCTCTTGTTCAGCACATGTTTTAAATCTAATTCAGACTGAGAAAGCGAAAGACTTTGAGCTTTCTTGTCTAGTTCATCTAGCTTATTTAAAATATTTGTCTTTTTCTTTTTGTACGCACCACTTACATTTTTTGCCCATCCTCTTAGATGTTAGCGGAGCCTTCTAATTTTGGCTTGTCACCTCTCTATTGGTGAGCCATCAACATAGGTGTTCTGCCATATCTCAGTTACCATTTCACGAAAACCATCTTTCGGCAACCATCCTAGTTCAAATTTGAACTGAGGTTGATAAAATGAGGATGGAATATTTGTGGAAAAGACTAAGGGGGTATGATCAGAAATCTCTCTAGTTAAAGCATGTACAGTTGTATGTGAGAATTTAGACTCAAAATCTGTGCAAACGAGAACCCTGTCAAGCTTTTCAAAGGTTTGGTTATGCATTCGATTGGTCCAAGTAAATTTTCTGTCTAATATTTCTATTTCTCTCAAATTTAAAGTATCAATCACAGCATTAAACAAGAAAGGCCATCTATCATTGTAATTGTCATTATTCTTCTCATCCGGATTCCGTATAATGTTAAAGTCACCACCTATCACGATAGGTAAGGCTTCTTTAGAACACACATGGACAACCTCTTATAAGAACTGAGACTTGAGATCCGCCTGAGCAGGCCCATAAACTAAAATTAGATTAAACTTAAAATCATTTTCTTTCTGTATAAAAAACTCACCTTCCTCAATTTCTCCTATGTCAAAAGTTAACAAATGAATACCTAGAATCATGCCACCAGATCTACCTTTAGGAGCCATGCAATGCCACAGAAAATCTCTGCCTGGACAGATATTATTTAGTGTGATTTGGGGGAAATTGGCTCTACCGGTCTCCAATAAGGCAATAAAATCTAAGTTTTTCTTCCTTATTAAATTTGACAAGAATATATATATTTATTACAGTCAGCAAAGCCGTTACAATTCCAGAAAATTCCTTTCATCTTGATTGATGTTTTCTATTTTTTTGTTTTGGATGAGCAAGAACTTTTTTTAGATTGCTTTTTATGTGATACAGGAGTTTGTAGACACTTATGATCGCAACCCCCGTCACCAAGCCCCTCAGCAACATCAGAACACATAAGGTTCAAGTTATCTAAATCTATATAATCCTCATTGGAACAAACTGTGGAGACATCATCTGTTATTGAGTTACTAACATGTGCTACCTGTTGAGTCTCTACCATGCGCTGACTTTCTATATTTCTTAAAAAGTGTAGGGAATTATGAATTTTATTATCAGTATCACCTAACAAAATCCCTAGTGACTTAGAAGAATTATATAAAAAGAATCATCTCAAAAAATAAAAGAAGAAGATTGATGCTTATTACCTTTGTCACTCCCACACTCCAAATTCTGACGAGCTTTAATCTTTGCTGCCTTTTCAATAGAATCCTGATCTGCAGTTGCAGCAGGCCTCTTGTTGAATCTCACTGGTGACAACATCCCACCATTCTGCCCATGAATTTTGTCTATCTTGTTTGAGTCACTAATAGGATTCACCAGCTTGGCATTCCATTGACCATTAGTTGTTGGAGACATCAATATCATAGGTTTTGTAGCTGCACTCTTATTCATGTTGTTGACAGCACCACCATCTAACACAACCTGTTGCTGAGTAGTGCCAGAGGTGGGAGCCTTCTCCTTCTTATCACCATCAATTTCCATGTTATTCACACCATCTACCTTACCCTCAGGGTCAGAACTGGGGTCGACCTCTCCATTTGCACCATCTCCACCATTTTCGTCCTCCTCCTCCGTGATAGAGTCCAGGTCAAGAAGAACTGGCTCACCACTACATAGAGATTCCACCCCGAAGTGGAGCTGGGCAACAAAATCTCCAATAACTACATCCACAAAAGTCAGGATGAGACTAGAGTCAAGAACCGCCACCTTTATCCTTGCTCTTCCAAAAACCATTGTCAACAGCTCTAGGTACATCCATAATAGAGGCAACTGCCCAAATAATTGGGAATTCCCTGAACTCTCTTGGTAGTCCTTGGAACTGCACCCAAACTTTCTCAATTTCATATTTACTCACATCTTCGTCAACACTCTTTTCAAAACGGATTTTACCTTTAACTGTCTTTGTGTCCATGGGACCCTAGTTAACCACCGTCTGGAGTCACTCAACAGATGGGAAATTAGTGATGAAGGAATCTTTACCCTTCTCCTCAATTTCTCATTTAAACTTGCCTGGTAGTAATTTATCTAGTTCCACTACTAATAAATCAACAGTAATAGAACCTTCTAAAACACGTACCACAGCAGACAAATCATTCACTTTCTTTTTTGACTTTTCAGCAAAGACAGGAATATAGTAAAATCCTAGTCCATCAACAACATACCCATAAGGCAGAGCAGAGATATTTGTTTTCTTAACATTTGGACATACTTTAGTAACATGTTCTTCACAACATATATCACATCATAAAATAGTAGTGCACTCCAGAATGGTATGACCTTTTGTAAGACAACGGTAACAAAATGGTTTGCCTTTATTTTCTTTACTCCCTTATTAGAAGACTCAGGAATGTCAATATTCATGGCAGAAGTATCACTATTTGGTGGGACAGTGTTCTTTGATACCTCAACATTCACCTTGTTGCCCTCAATTTGCTGTGAAAGTGGTTGTTTGCCGAGAGGACGGTGTTTTCCCTCTTGGCCTTGCTGAGGTTGTTGGCCATCATTGGTCTGTTGCAGTTGCGCGTGACCAGGTTGTTGCTGGCCCACCGTCGCCTGTTGTGGCAGCCCCTGGCCAGCCATGGCCTACAGTGGCGGCCCTTGGCTAGCCATGGCCTGGCCTTGGCTGGCCACGGCCTGCTGGGGTTGGCCATGGCTGGCCATAGGCAGCTAACTGGGCAGCGGCTGGCCACCTTGGTTCTGGCCACCCACGGGATGACCTCCCATGGCCGGCGCTGCGTTGAGAGGTTGGGTACCGCACGCGGGGTTAGGGTTTGGAGGCGCCATCTCCTGATAAGTATGGCGCCCACCATAGCTTCCCCCACGATACCTTCCACCACCATAACCACCGCCATATGGGCAACGGCCATAGTTGCCCTGATAGACATAGCCGCCTCCATGGCCGCCATAGCCACCGAGCCCTCCTCCGTAGCCGTTTCCCCGGCCACTCCTGCGTGGGTGGAAGTATCCACGCCCGCGACCACCATGGCTGGGATCGAAACCTGGATTGAAACCAAGATTGAAGCCGTTGCCTCCTCTCCCTCCACCGTGAGCACCAAAACCTCTGCCATTTCCCCCTCCCTGCGCCGCCATTGGTTTCCCCTCGCGAACAACGTCGACAAAAGACCGACAAGATGCGGAAGATGTTGGAAAAAGTGGTGATCATCTTTCGGCAGTGTGTACCCACATATATTCTTTAAGAGGAGCGGGTGAGAAAGTAAAATATGCCTAAGCGCATATACTCCCACCGTTAGATATGCAAAGAGGAAGAATACCGTGCGCCATTCAAAAAAAAACTGTGTTTGGCGGAGCGGGCCACATGCTGACGCCAGCCATGGCCCATGGTTGGGTTGGTGGATCGAGCCGACACGTTTCTCCAACACACTTAGGCTTTTACACACGAGGCAAGCATGCAAAAAAAAAAGTTAAGGCCATGAGATAAATAATTTATTTAGAGCATGTCATATAGATTCTTTAGTAACAAGTACAGCACGTATAAAGCTTCGAGCATGTTATATTTTGTACAGTGGTGATGCAAGTCCCTGCCTCCCTGTTTTAGCCAACGGCGGGCCGTCTATAGTTTCCAGTAAGAATTCGTTCAAAAAGTTTCCAGTAAGGAAGTCAAACTGGTTTCGTAGTATATATATCACCACGTGAATGGCATGTCCAGTTGCAGAAGCAATTCCTTCAGTTATAAAAATGCTCAACAGTTACGTGCAAGGGATATACTGTTCTTCAGATGATCTTTTTTTTGGTCTACATCAAGCATTTGTAGTCCCTGTTTTGTAGCCACTTTTGACTTTTTAAAATAAAATCAGCTGTAGGGGTTCCAGATTTCCTCAAAAAAAGTATATATTATAGCTTTAGTCAAGGGTTTTGACATTATGAATGCCTGATCATTGCTTGTTTGCCAATTACCATAACAAGCAGATCGATCACCTATAATTAATTCGGAATCTTTTACATGCACGCCTTTCAATTCTTTTTTATCTTGCATCAACGACTTTTTCTATAAATATCTTTCTATGAAACGTTTTATTCTACTGACAAAATCTAAACATGTCTCGTTGCCTCTGTACCTGTATCCAGCGACGAAGCCAGAAAAAATTAGGACGGACTGAACACAACTTAACTCTATACTGTAACCCTTCTAATCTATGTAATTATACACAAAAAAAATTAAGGGGGGCTTAGGTAGGGCTTCACGTTCCCTGGATCAGTAGGCAGGGTTCAAGCCCATGCTGCCCGGCAGTAGCTTCGTCGCTGCCTGTATCCCTGTTAACATCTAGCACTTCAGCAGAAGATAAAACCTATCTCAACTACCGGATCAGCAGGAGAGGCTACTAACCTCATCTCATTGCCGAACAAGGAGAGACCTCTGAGGCTCTGATATCTCCCCAACGCTTCATTCTACCTCAAACGTGTTCCTCTCGCTGGCATAGCTCAGAAAAGGCTCTCTATGTGAAGCCAATGCATTTCATTTCATCCTGTCTAACAACGCCTGAAAACATAGGTAACCATCCAGGACATATATATGCTTTCAGCTTCCACAAGGCGGCGTTAAGTTTTTTTTTTTTTTTTAAGAGACGACGAAAGCTTCGCCGCTGTTTTTTATTAGACGATATAAAGGAAAAAAAGAACTGTACAAGCCACTACAACTTCAAAAAAGCAGGAAAAAAGAAACAACTCTAAGTCTACTATACGACACTTAAAAAGGCCACTACTAAAACTAAGATACAACTATGAATCCTGATCACCCTGTTGAGCCCTGTTCTTGGCTAAATTGAATTGATTTATGTCATCCTTGCACATGGAAGCTACTTGAAACGGCTGCAACTGCTGTTGTTGAAAAATTCTTCGGTTGCGCTCTTTCCACACATTCCACCAGAAGTAAATCATAATGTCATATACATTTCTGGTATTCTTGTCAAACTTGTGTCCGCATCTCCACCAAAAGGAGTGAATTGATCCTGCTTCACTGATTGTGTCGATGATGATCAGCCTAAACCATTGCTTGATGTAGTTCCATACCTCTTTGGCAAACAGACAAACGTTGCATAGATGTACCGTTGTTTCTTGGGCATTTGCACATAGCTTACACGTGGCATCCTCAGTCCATCCTAGCTTGATTAGGTTGTTTGCTGTTAGGATCTTCCTATGCGCATCAGAGTCCATGCAAAAAAACTAGCATTTTCTTTCAGCATTGGCCTTCCAAAGTGGCGTTAGTTTCAGTCTACTGAAAACTCCTTTGAATTGGATTTGATAAGCACTCTGTGTGGTGTACACTCCATCTACTGTCCATTTCCATATGATATCGTCTTCTACCTCCTCATTGAGTTGTTTTTCATGCACTGCTTCCCACAATTTGACATATTGCATGGTGAACCGTTATATTCTTTCTTCTAGTTTTTTGATATAGGAGTGGTGCTATCGATCTTGCTGTAGTTCCTTCGATCCAGATCGAATACCAAAATGGTGTTGTCCTAACATTTCCAACTGTTACTACCGTAGATGCATAGAAGAGGTCTCGGTCTACTTTGTCACATGGAATTTCAAGCTGGTTCCATGCTCTCTGTTTTTCTTTCCATTTGAACCATGACCATCTGAGTCTGAGCGGCGTTAAGTTCACACACACTATTTCCGAAGCAGAGAGACAGAGACCAATGTTGTTTGATGTTCCAATCAAGTCAAGATACCACCATCTGCACAAAGTTTAGCTGCTTTACCATGAGCGCTACTGATAAGCACATGCTCAATGGTGATCAGCACGATGTTCTGTTCTACAAAATCCAATGTACAAGCAGTATGCCAAATCCCGTTAAGGATCAAAAGCTCCATCGTGACTCCATGGGAAACTGGCCAGGAGGCTGTTAGACCAACAATTTGGTCATGTTTGCAACATCTTCGAGCACATCATCTTCATCTTCATCGTCATCTTCATCTTCATTCCTTAGGTAACTGATCATTTATTGGCTGTGAGACAAACAGTTTAGCATTCTCTGCAACTTCTGCTTCAAGCATGGCCTCAAGGACTAGCTCTGAACCTGTTGGTCCATCTAGGGAAAGAAAAGCAAATGGAGATGATATTAGTTTGCATTGCTATCCAGGTAGTTGCAGTCATATAACATCACAAAATACACTGGATGGAATATATAATTAATTACTGAAACACTAGAGCTTCCAAGCTCAGTGCTAACAAAATTGAGTAGCATAAGTTCATTATTGCCCTTTTGGCACTTTATTAAATTTACAATCACACTACTGCATATTGATTTTGAATTTTGATGGACTGTTTTTTTGATACACACTTGGTTTCAGCGGTAAGACGCGGGGTGCCTCAGCGGGCGGTATTTTTGGCGTACTAGACGGTGGTCGGCGGTGACCAATGGCAGAGCCACGGCCCCACGACGTGGTGGAGGGCGGCATCGCACGACAGCAGGGCATGGTGGTGACGCAACGGCTAGGGTTGAGGGAGGAAGAGAGAGCTGAGTTAAAGGGTTTGACCTCAATTCCTTTATTTAATGCCAGCAATTATAATTCCCTTGTATTTATAGCTCGGGGACTTCTTAGCCTCTATGCAATCTAACCCTAACTTAGCACGAAAGCAATGGCGGCGGCGTCCACCAAGTCGCATGGCCCTTTTGCCATATGCCACATGGGCCCATGGCCCTTCTACTTGTTATTCTTGGATTCATAATCTGAGACAAAATTGTGAAGGACTAATTATGATACATTGGCAGGAATGTTAATCGAAACACATAAAAGGCCATTACCACACTAATATGAGTGATTGAGGCCCTATGGTCACAAGAGTAATCCTAAAGGTCAATCATTGAGAACTAACTAGTACCGGAATTGGAGTACTGAAACAATCAATCAAAATAGACACAAGTTGATGTGAGGCAAATGAAAAGAAGCACAAGGGTCACCACATTCTTACAAAGGGTCCGACACTGAGCACACTTGATGTCATGCAAATTCTGTCAGACATTGAGCACAAGGGTCACTACATCCAATATTGTGATATTAAATTAAGGCCGCTACCGGCGGTTGACCCAACTCAACCAACCGTTAAATCAACTACCACATGTGGTCCATGTAAGGCTACCGCGAGTGAAAATAGATACTATGTACTTGTGGATTTCTGTTTTACGCTAGTGATAAAAAAAATATTTGAACTGGCCTTTCACCCAGTGGAGGCCGAACTAGGCCCACGATATGTTTTGCCCTCCCTTATCCCAAACAAAATTCCTCTTCAGCCCACGCAAAGAAACTAAGAAAGCCCAATAGGAAAAACATATCGTCCTACTCCTGCGTTCTTGCAGCGTTAGTCACCCGGTCGCCGCCTCGTCGCTGATATGTAACTCTGTTATTTTGTTAAGTGGCTGATATGTCAGACATGTGACCTCACTAGAAAAATACACACAAGGTATCTGAACAGTGTATATAAAATGCAATCGATTGATGTTTTACAAGCCCAACCATATACATATCAGTATCACAAGCAATGGTCAAATACGCAAAGCAGCATACGACACTCGTACAATATACACACACACGTACCAAGGCTAGCACCACGTAGTACCATTCCGGTGCATGAAGGTAAATAAATAAATAAACACAAGGTACTGTCCGTGTAGTTGTAGCGCTTGCTTTGTTTGCCACCACAAACCAGAGGAACACAACACACGATCGATCAGTTAGATGTTGACGTCGACAAGAAATCCAAGTATTTTCCCGGGGCGGCGGTTAAGTAAAACGTGCCCTTGAGGTTGAGGGCAGCATCATCATGTGCGGCCAACAAGTCCCGAAAGAAGAAGTAGTCCATGTCCATGGCGGCAGCACTAGCTCCTCCAGCAGTCCAGCTCCAGGTGTGCCCCCGAATGCTGCTGCTGCTCCTCCTCCTCCAGGGACAACGCCGCCGCCGGACTGGCCGGAGTTGTTGTTGCTACTGCTACCTTGGCCCTGCGTGGTCGACGGAGTGCCGCCGCCGGTGTCCACGCCGCTGCTGCACGAGCCGCCAGCTGCGGTGATGTCGACCTTGCCGTGCTGCCGGAGCCGCTTCTTCGTCTGTATGTTGTTGGTCTTCCTCCAGAACTCCATCACCTTTTTATCTGTCCGGCCAGGGAGCTCTTTGGCGATGTTGGACCACCTGTGTACGCAAAAACGAACCATCCATACCAATCGTTTGGATAGATAGCAAGTTTAAGTACGCACTATATAGATCGAGCACACAATAATAAGGCCGGATCGATCGGAAATTCGGAATTAATCGATAGCAATTGTTAGAGTTGATCGATGCGATATATATATAGATACATACTTGTTGCCCCATTGGGAGTGCAGGCGCAGGACGAGGTCTTTTTCCTCCGCCGTCATCTCGTCGCGGCGCAGGTCCGGGCGCAGGTGGTTGAGCCACCACCGCCGGCAGCTGAACCCGGTGCGGTTCAGCCCCGCCGCACGGGCGAGCTTGTTCCAGGAGCCCACGCCGTTGTCGGTGATGTACTTGACGAGGACGCTGTCCTCCTCCGTCGTCCACAGGCTGCCCTTGCGCACCGTCGCCCCTGCAAGACCGTCGTCGGCCATGGTAGTAGACAGACACAGACTGCTAGTATATCTTCTACGCTACTACCAAGTGGCCGTTCGCTGAGTCGGCGTGGAGGTTTATATAGTGAACCTGCTGCTGCTGAATCAAAGAGCAGATTGTATATTCTTCCATGAATCAATCGATGGGCACGTTCGCCTAACTCGAATCGAAAGACCATTGCTGGAGCGCCCCGAAACGGCTACAACCTGTAAGCACAGCTAGCAATCGGAGAAAGGGTAGTTCGGCGGCAGCTTACAACAGAGGAGTGCTTAACGGAATTCTGTTACGAGTTGTTAAACTCTCCTCTCTTCTTGTTTTTTTTATAATATGTATCTGTATTACAAGATAAGGAAGACGTACATGTAAACATACGAACACAGACACATGGAAAGGATACAGAGACCACTGTTCCTGCCAAACATCACAAAGGCCCCTGAAAAAGATAAAAATTACATAGAGACCCCTGAAACCTTCATGAAACACCCGAGATCGAAATCCTCGTCGCCGGCCATTGCCGCCTTCGAAGATGTCGACTACCACAATGAACTGGAGGAGCCGCATCGCACATTGGTTTTTGTAGTAGTCGAAGTAGAAGAAGCCATCGGCGGTAGCACATCGACCAGGGCAGCGACCCAACCCCTCCAGCTCCTGGGTCTGCACTCGCCGGTGACGGTCGTGGCCGCCAAGGGGAAGTCGGAGCAGATCCAGCCAACCACCATCCTCGGCACCCACAGCAAACTCTGCAACCTTGAAGAAAGGCCGGCCATCTTGTCACCTCGCCGGAAACGAAGACGAAGAAGCACCGGCACGACTCCTGTACAAAGGCTCCACGCAGGGAGCACCATCTCCACAGGCTCGCCGTCGTCGCTGGAGCGAAGCGCCAACGGGGCGAGGAAGAGTCCGAGAGGACCTTATTCCACCGCGACGCCGCCGCCTCCAGGAACCAAAACCTAACCCTAAACCTAAGACCTACCCTACCAGCCGGCGAGAGACCAGCGGTCCCCGCCCCCTCGCAACGTCTCATAGGCCGTCGGAGGTGAAAGGGACCACCAGCTTCGCCGGCGGTGACCGGAGGATCCCTTTTCGCCTCTCTCAACAGTAGATGGGGAGGAGCCTTCGAGAGAGGTCAGGTCTCCCAACTTGGGGGGCTACTCCCCGCCTCTATCAGTTGAGAAGACGAGAGGGCGAGAGAGGAAGGAGGGATGCTGGAATGGAATAGGCTGTCGCTTCTCTTCTTATTACTTGTACTATTTCTCACTACGATACACTGTTCTACCATTCACGCCCGTGTATTGGGCCTACGACTATGATCTTCTTTTTTCTAGCACACGCCAACGGCGCGCATTTCATTAAGAAGATAGGAGTTTTAAGCAAATACAATAAAGGCAGGGGTAGTAACCGAGGTTACCAAATCCCCAAACTCACACCAACCCCTCTAAAAGCCATCGATGGTATACATCGCTACAGATTGAGCTACCGGCGCAAGCCAAAACCGCGCTCTAGGCGTGCGCCAACTCGTCCTCCAACCCAGTCAGGTCCAAATCCATGGCCGACAGGTCGAGCTTTTCATTCAACACAATCTGCATTACCTGCTTCTTCCTCTCCGTCAGGTTCCCCCAAACGCCGCTGTGAACATGCTTTCCACCTCGGCATCGGGTGCACTCTCCTGCACTGCCTCCCCGAGTTTCTTGAGGAGGATTTGCGCCTGTCGTGTCGCTTTCGCTGCACGTGGCCTAGCCATGATTCGGTGACTCCTTCTCAATGAAGATATCGAAATAGGAGTCCTTGCCCGACGCAGTCGCGGCCTCTTGCTAAGGATCAGCGTCTGTAGGGGGAGAAAGACTGCCGCTTCCAGTTCCTTCTGTATGGAACGGCCACCATCAACGTTGAAGGAGGACGTGATCGTTGCGGCGGCTACACCCGATCCACCCGCCGGAGACAATGTGGGCGGCCGCGCCGGTGAGATACACGACGGTAGCTGAACAGCGAGCTCCATCTCCACCAAACCGGACCACCAGTCCTGTTCGGCTACCCGGTCTGACACCTCCACGAAGTCCCTTGTCGGTGATGCCGGAGGCGCCGAGTTAGGATCACAGCCTAAGGGAGATAGGTTCACCGTCGAAACCATTTCCGACAGTGCCTGGGTCACCTCTACCTCCACCGACATGGGGTCGAAGTCTTGAACCTCCTCGATAGACTCAGGCCCCTGGAGACCAACTTGTGCTTGCACTCCGCCTCCCTGCACAGAACTGCAAGAAGCGTCTCCCCACCACGCCACACCCAGAGACACACCCAGAGTGAAAGCGAGCGCAACTAGAACCAGAGGGAGGTGCTCACCGGGCGTGGCAAGGTCGACGCTTCTCTGGACGACGAGTGTCTCCAGCTTGGGACGTTCATTGATGTCACCTTGAGGCGTAGGCACCGGCCTTCTCTCAGACGGGTTGCCACGGACCAGTTGCCTCTCCACTGGGGGCAGGGACATACGCGACGGCGGACGCCTGCACGCCCGTGCCCGGTGACCGGCGGCCCCGCACCGAAAGCAAGTCGACGGTGAGCGACATTGCGCGGCGACGTGGTCACGTGCAAGGCAGTTGAAGCAGCGGCCCACAAGCTCAGGTGGCATGGGGCCATGGTGCCTGGGTTCCCTTGGTCCCGGCGAAAGACGACGGTGACGACGCTTCATGACCATCTGAAAACCATCAGCGTCGATGGTGGAGTCACGATGAGGCTGCCTACCCCCGGTAGGCACCGCCGCCAGCTGCCTGCCAAGTCTTTGGCGCACCAGGGCCCTCGTCACCTACTGCTGACCAAGGCGCTGATGCGCGGGCACCCGCGCCGTCTGCCTTGTTGGTGCACCCACCACCACCTCCGCCGAAGGCGTTGGTGTAACCTGGATAGCCTGACAAGCAGCATCAAGATATGAACAACGTGCGGCAACAGGAGTGGGCGCGACATCAGAGCCGGCCGAGTCAGGCTCTGCGTCCTCCCAGCGTAGTGCCCTGGAGCGGCCCGCGGACCTTCCCCTGGGGTGGAAGGGGGCAACGTGGGGGGAGAGCGAGCACACCGACCTCCGGGACTCACAAGTCGGCTGCAATAGCGGCCTCGGTGATGGCGGCGGCGGCCGTGCCCCCCGCACAGCGCAGCCGGCGGCAAATGTCAACGGAGTAGCTGTAATCTTGCCCTCTTCCACCTCCTCCTCGTCGTCGTCATCGTACACGTCCTCGACGAGGACGACGTCCTCCAGCCCCCCACCCGGAGACCCCGCGATGCTAGGGGCAGGGACGGCGACGCTCTTCACTCAGGCGGCGTCCGAGCCCGCATGGGCAGCCGCAGGGGGTGACACCATAGGCCCAGTGGCGGTGGCCGTCGCCAAGGGGGCCGGCGATGCGCCGCAGGGGACGACACCATGGTCCCGCGGTGAGCAAGCGCCGGCAGCGCCGTCACCAGGGGATCAGAGGCCGGCCACGGCTGCCGGAGACGGTGAGCGGCGCCTCGTCGGGCTGGGGCACGAGCTCCGTCCAGGAAGGGTTTGGGCCAACGGATCCAGTGTTGGGGAGCACGAATCTGGGGTCGGGGGGAGGTAGAAGGGCTGGAAGGGGGGGCAGTGCCAAGGGGAGGGTCGGGTGGGGAAGGCTCCAACGGAAACATTTTCAGGTCCACCTTTCGATTGACACTACGATCTTCTTTCACAAAGTCACCTAGCTAAACTGAGTTGGAGTTTCATCTCTAGTGTCTTTAGTCTGGACTCTGGACTCTTGTCCTTCATCTTTGGAAGACTTTTCAAGTAGTACTTGGATGCAAGGCAAGGCGCCTTTGCCAAGTAAAATAAGATGGCCGGCTATTGAAAAATCCATTCCCAAAGCTCCCACTGACGTAATATATACATTGTTATATTCTGGATGCAGAGATGGTGCGTGTTGTTCCAGTGAATGAGATGGACAAGGAACACATTTCACAACTCTTGGAGGCGATCTTGGGGTGTCGTCGGTGGCCCAAGCCTGACATCCACCCAATGGTCGGCAACCGACATCCTGAGCCATCGGCTAAGATTTAGCTTAGGAACCCGTCAGGCGCCCAAGGCCTGACAAGTACAAAGATGCTGCATCATTTGCCTGTTCAATGGACACGAGGTCTTCGAGCATCGGGCCAACCAAGATGGAGGGCTCTACGCCCTCACACAACGCAAGGGTGAGGGGGTCAGAAGCGGTGGCGGCGATGTCGTAATAGGCAGGGGGCACGATGGCGTTGACCCTCTTCAGCAGCTTGCTTTGTTTCCACCGGCGTCGACGACAAGTGCCGGTCCGTAGTCTCCTTTGTGGCTTCGTCCGCGCCATCATGTGGAGCGCGTGGGGAGGACTGTGGCCTACCATATGTCCGTCAACAACTACACTGAAGGTGCCGGACACATAATCTGCCCTACGACGATTGGTGCCGCTTGGTGCAGTCCGGTGTGCTTTTTTTCGCGACCGGGACTTCACCCATTTTTCATTAAGAGGGTGCGGTCCGGTGTGCCAACACCCTGGCCATCACCGTCGTGTCTTCAACGTCAGCGCCAGCAACACCGGGGCATGGTTGGGACGGGAGAAGGAGGAGGAGGAGGATGAGGATGATGATGATGATGATGATGATTATTATTATTATTATTATTATTATTATTATTATTATTATTATTATTATTATTTGTTACTTGGATTCCTTAAAATATACATGCATTGTGATCCATGAACATGGTTACTGTATACAGTAGCATCGGCATGGAGTAGTAAGAGACGTCTGTTTTTCTATTTGCAAAAGAAATAACACATGCGGCTGATGTTAATTAAAGGACGCTAGTAAAAAAATATTTTTACCAACCGCCGGTAGAAGTCAATTACCACGGCCGGTTCATACAAGGCTAGCTATCGACAGTGAAATGGATCTGTACTGGCTGATTTCTATTTTACGGCCTTTTCACTGGTCTTTCACGCTTGCGGTTAAAAACCACCTTTAGTGTAATTCTGTTTTGTACCGACACTAAAAAAGGTGTTTTTCACTAGTATATACTACGTAGCGTATATATAGTTCAATATAATTCATGTGTTACCCAGCACGCATATACCTCGACAATCATACAATAATGTTCAAAAAAAAAAAGACAATCATACAATAATTACACACACGTACACATATATATTGCACCCATTATTATTGGGAAGCATGCACGAGGTAAAAAGAGGAAATTACTGTACGTGAAGCAAGTCAATTAGTAGCGCTTGTTGTTTGCCCCCACAAATTAAACAAGGAGCGACATCCACCAGGAATCGAAGTTTTCGCCGAACTCGGCCAACACCTCTGGAAGGAAGAAGAAGTGATCCATGGAGGCAGCCCTGCCCCCTGCTGCTCCGGATCCTCCAGCAGGGACCTGCAGCTGCTGGTTGCCTAGTTGACCCTCCACGCTGCTGCTCGCACTACTAGAAACGTCAACTTTGCCGACGGCTTAAACATTTGCCGACGGCTAAGGAATAAGCCGTTGGCAAGACACCTCTTTGCCGACGGCCAGGTCACGCCGTCGTCAAAGAAGTCTATGCCCAAGGCCGAGCCGTCGGCAAAGAAAAGCCGTCGGCAAAGACAATCTATGCCGACAGCGGGGCCGTCGGCAAAACCTAGCCGTCGGCAAAAGAAACATTTGCCGACCACCGGGCCGTCGGCAAAGGCCACTTTGCCGAGAGTTGTACCGTTAGGCTGTCGGCAAAAGCCAAGCCATCGGCAAAGCGCAGCCACATGGCGGCCGCACAGCCTGCCACGGCCACCGCCTTTGCCGACGGCCGCGTGGCCAGGCCGTCGGCAAAGGAGCTTTGCCGAGGGCCATTCCTAAGCCCTCGGCAAAGAATTTTTTTTGTTTTTTCTTTCCAATTTTTTCCTGGTGCCTTTCTACACCAAATACAACCCAACTTCAAAAGTTGGGCAAATTTTGAATTTTTTTGCTATATTTCGTTATTTATTTTTATTTCTTTGAATTTTTTCGGCAACTCCAAGTTTGAACTGCAGGTACATGAAATAATAAAATTTGTTGATTCTAAAAAGTATATTCATAATGTTCGGAGTATATGGAGACCGTATCCAGGGCCTCGCATCAAATTATGACCATATTGGCGTCGTAACATGACGAGTTACGTGTGTGAAAAGTGTTTTTATTATATAAAATCCAAACGAAGTCCGAAAATCACGAAACTTAACGAAGTGTCATGTTATCGCATGTGGAGTCTATGATAAAAATTGAAAAATGTTTGGAGCAAGTTACGACGCCGGATGTCTAAAACTCAGGCATCTCACATGTGATCACGGACACGCTCCGCCGCTCGCTCCGTCCACGCCGCTCCGCCGCCCCCCGCCCGCGCCGACCCCGCTCGCGCCGCCCCGGCGCCTCGCCGCTCCTCCGTGCCCCGCCGCCCACCCGCGCCGCTCGTCCACGCCGTTCCGTTCGTCCGAGGTAATCTTCCGCGCTCACCGCCCGCCCGCGCCGCCCCGACAACCTTCCGTTTCGTTCGTCCACGCCGTCGTCCTCGCGCGTTGCCGGAGAAGAAGGTAAAGCCCCTGGGTTGTCGGCCTTCGTGTCGATGTGTCGTTGACGGTCTTCATGCCAGAATTATGGTTATGTGGGCTTTCGTGCCCCAAATGTGGACGTCGGCCATCGTACCGGCTTTTTCTTGCATGTTTTGGAGACCTCCCCGTGTAGGGGAGGTTCTGCCGAAATTTTTTACTAATAGCGATGTTTTTGTTGTTTTGCAGAGCAGGACGTGTCGGAGGGGACCCGGAGCACCTCTGCACCGCCACCCTAGGTATAAATCACCTCTCTGCCTTATAGTTGTTGTAAGTAGATCGCGTAACCGAGTTAGGCGTCTCCCGTCCAAAAGGGATACGTGGTCATTGGTATGCGGATCAGTGCATATCTGAGATGGTATCTCTTTCGAATTGTCCACATTTTTTAGACAGCCCGAGGATGCGTATACAGATGGGTTAGCTTCGATGTTCCATCCCCGTCCGAGTCAGAGTTTCGGCAGCACCTCCCCGTTGTTCTCCGGATACACACTCTCCCTGTCGGGACGTGTATCAGGAGAACAGCGGGGAGGTGCTGCCGAAACTCTATCTCGGACGGTTGCGGAAAGTTTATTACCTCCCATGGGCGTGCCAAAAAGACAATAATCTTGCGGGTTAGAGCCTTGTGCAGTTGGTATCGCGGCACGGTAAAGCGGCTGTCCCAAACGAGGATGATTACAACTTTGACCCAACGACAGATGAGTTCTATCAACCTGAGGGGCTAGAAGGTAGTTTGGAGATAGACATTCTTTCACTGATGGGTATGAAAGTAAACAATGACATCAATGAGGATGAGGGTGATGAGGTGCATGATGCCGAGGACTTACGAATCCTTGATGAGTGGCAAATGAAGCGCCTAATGAGAGAGCACGATGACGATGGAGAGCCTGATGGCGATGGAGATGACGATGACGATGGAGATGAAGCCCGACACTTAAGAGAGCTCGACAATATTGATAGTGATGACGACAGTAGTGATGACGAGTACACACCAGCCATATTGCCGTTTGCGGAGATAATTTCTAATTCATGTAATACTATAGTGTTAATATTATTACCTTGCAATTATGTTTCTTTACAAGTACTTGTCATTTATTTATGCTAACTACTTTAATCTTTGTCATTGCAGGCACTCGACATGATGCCGGGCGGAAGGCGGCCGCAGCGAACAGGGATCCACTCGCAGTACATGGTCACGAACGCGGAGCCCGTGGCCGCCGCCGCCGAGGACGAGGCGGTCGTTGGTGAGGAGCTTGACGTGGAGAGGAGCACCCGTCGTCGCACGTCGTCGAGGAGGCTGTTCCAGGACGCCCAGCAGGGGACGACGACGACGACCGGTGACGGTGACGGTGACGGTGACGATGACGGTAACGGTGACGGTGACGACGACGACCTCTACGGAGACGATAGGGACGATGAGCATACACCAGATGCCTCGACTTCCTCAGCTTCGAGCAAGCCCTACGTGCGCGGGGCCTCGTCGCTCCCTGACCCACCGCTCCTCAGCCGCCGCGCGGTGATTCGACTCGTGGGCAAGATGTAAGTAACCATTGTTGATTTCACTTGTTGTTCATATGACATGTTGAAATTCGAACTGCAGACCAACAATTGTTGTTAATGACTCATGCAGGGGCTGGGAAAAGGTGACTGACAGGAAGAGTTCACGCCATGTCAATGGCATCCAGGGCCTCCTGATTAGAAAGCACTACCCTGGCTTGGTCACCATCGAGGGTAAGCGGATCGTGCCCGACAAATGGGACCACTTCTACAAGGTCAAGGACGAGCATGGTGAAGTCCTTGCTCACAAGATCAAGAGGGAGTTCTAGGTGAGTCTTTGCATCGCACCGCATATCTCAATACTACGCATTCGTTGGACTTTCTTCAAACCATGAAATGATGTTTGATGTCTGTGTGTAGTTGTACTTCAAGTTGGAGGAGGGGCAGGACGAGCAGCGGGCGGCGCGGCAGTAGGAGGCGGTCTGCCACAACCGTCTCAAGGACATGTACCACGAGGCACGTCTCCAGGCCATCATCAGCTACTATGCCAACGTGGAGCTCAAGGTGGTAAAGAAGGAGCAAGTCAGGGAGATGATACTGGACAAGGAGACCGACCTCATCGAGGAGCAGTACATGCAGGTAATTAAGTAGGAAACATCCGTTATGATTCCTTACGTGACACATTCAATTCATCTTATGGAATATCAAATATTTGAATGTCATGCAGTGGTGTCCAAGCTGGTGCAATAAGTATGAGGACTGTTGGCGCCAAATTGTGTGTGGGTGGCGTACGGACATGGCGTACGAGAAGCGCAAAGAGCGTCGGCAACTTCGCCTGCAAAATCCTCTGGTATCACACCACCAAGGGAACCAGTGCCTCCACGGGTATATGGACACATGGGTATGATTCTGTTGATCCATTCATTATAGCTCTCAATTGTCACTACTTGTAACCATGTTTGTGTTTTTCTCGCAGAGGGAGATGCATGATGGGCAGGAAATCAACGAGTTCATGGGGTACGCCCTTGCTCACAAGGGCAAAGCGTCAGTGGCGTCCACCGTCTACAGCTTGGAGGATGGGCCCGAGGCCTACACCAACCCGAACGTCTACAACAAGCTCGCCAAGTACACCGCTGCAGGTCTTGAGCGCCATGGGCCGATGTTCGACCCCACCAGAGCTGACCTGGATACTGACCTCGTGATGAGGACGAGAGGAGGGAAGCAGCACGGCCGGTACGCTATTGCCAACAGCGCCATCAACCCGTCCTCTGTTCAGACACTGAGCCAGATCCGAAGAGGCGATGCGGAAAGGGGCGGATCGCAAATCCCCATAGCGCCTTGGCAGCCGAGCAATGCGCAGATGATGACGGCACTTCAGGTAAGTGCAGTTTCATTCGTCGTTCACTCGTTTCACACATGATGTACCTTGCCTTCACATACCATCAACCTTGCGGGTGTAATATTGCAGGCCACGGTCAAAAGGCTGCAGGCCAACCAGGTCACCTAGGAGATGTTGCGTTAGCAGCAGGAGGAGGCCCATCAACAGCAGTTGGCGGCACTTTCGCAGCACTACCAGCGTTCTCTATCGGACCTGACCTGCTACTTTCGGTCCCAGATCCCGGGAACGTAGGAGCCTCTTCCCTCGATCTTCGCTCCACCACCACTTCCAGTTCCAGTTCCAGTGCCTGCTCCTATACATGTTCCGGTGAGTATATTGCCTGTTCCTTTAGCTTGTGCAGGCATCCTGCAGGTACTAATTATATCACTTGGCCTTTGTGCAGGCACCGTCGGCGGGTTCGAACCCGACTCTAGGTGGCAGCCCTTCACTGGGTCCTTCTCCACCGCAGGGCTACCCGACCTACTACCCCACGCAGCAGTACCTATGGCCTCCTCCAGCGTCAGGGCAGGGGTACTCCTCGTGGCCGCAGGCACCGACGCAGCAGGGGCACTCCGGGCAGGTAAGCGTTTTTAGACCTACGCAGCAGCAGGGGCAGTCGGGTTGGCCTCCGTACGAGCAAGCTGGGGGCTCTGGGACCCCTGGGGACGACGCACAGAGCTAGATGCCTTTACTTCTCGCTTTTGGACCTTAATCGATGAGGTCGTTGCACGTTGGATATGTTTAGCGTATGTTGGACTTGTATGAATTCTTATGGCCATGTTATGTGTATTGTGGAGTTGTATCGATGGATTTGAGGACCTTCATGTATGGATTCATGTTGAAACTGAATTTGATGCTCAAATATGGTTTATATGTGATGAAATGTGGGTTATATGATATATATGTGATAAAATGAGGTAAAAATTTCCCAGCTTTGCCGACGGCTGGGCCTGGCCATCGGCAAAAGGACCATAAATTTGCCGACGGTCGGCCGTCGGCAAAGTGACCAAACATTTGCCAACGGTCGGCCGTCGGCAAAGACTTTTTTAAATATTTTTTATAAAAAATAAAAATACACCACGTCACCTACTTTGCCGACGGTCGGACACGTCAGCCGTCGGCAGAGGCCGCCGTCATCGTGTCGCCGCAACGGCTGACGTGGCTCCTTTGCCGACGGCTGTCACGGACGTCGGCAAAGGTTTGCCGACGGCCTGGCACTGGGCCGTCGGCAAAGGGACCTTTGCCGACCCTTTCTTTGCCGACGGCTCTTCGCCGACGGCCGACGTGGCAGCCCGTCGGCAAAGGCTTTGCCGACGGTAAAAGGAGCTTTGCCGACGACGTATGGCCGTCGGCAAAGAAGGCGACTCCGGTAGTATCGGCTGCTGGCGAGGCACAATCACGTCGTTTTCTACCCCAGTCGTCGCCCCGCCGCCCCCGGAGTTACGACCTTGGCCCTTCGTGCTCGCCGTCGGAGTGCCGCCGCCAGCAGCTGCGGTGATGTCGACCTTGTCGTGCTGTCGCCGCCGCTTCTTCTGCTGCTGCACCTCCTTTTCTGTCCGGCCAGGTAGTTCTTCGGCAATCTTGGACGACCACCTGTGTATGCAGAAATGAACCATCCACACCAATCATATCATTGGAGTATTTGAGAGCAGATAGCAAGTTTAAGTACGTATACACTATAGATCGATGGAGCAGTAGCACACAATAATTATAATAAGGCGGGGCCGGCAGGATCGGAATATATATCGATAGAAATTATTATTAGAGATTTCGAGTTGATCGATGCGTACTTGTTGCACCATTGGGAGTGCAGGTCGACGACGACGTCCTTCTCCTTCTCCTCCGCCGTCATCTTGCCACGGAGCAGGCCCGGGCGGAGGTGTTTGCGCCACCGGTGCCAGCAGCTCCTCCCCGTGCGGTTCAGCCCCGCCGCACGGGGGAGGCGGTTCCATGAGCCCTCGCCTTTGGCGGAGATGTAGTTGGTGAGGGCCTGGTCCTCCTCCTTCGTCTGGGAGCCCTTGCGCACCGCCGCCGCTGCTGCCAGATGATCGTCGGCCATGGTAGATATAGGATAGACTGCTGCTGCGCATGCGTTCGTTGATGAGGTTTATATATATAGTGGAGGAGCTGCCGCTGCTGCTGCTTTCTGCTGCATCAAAGAGAAATCTATACTCTTCCATGGATCCATGGGCATGTACGCCTAGCTCCAATCGAAAGACGCTCGCTGGCAGGCTCCGAAACGGTAGGAGCAAATGTCAGCAACGCAACAACCTGTAACTGTAAGCAACGCGCAATTGGAGGAACAGAGGAATAGCTGTAGGAGAATTATAGAATTCCAGATAGCGTAGTTCCGTAGCAGCTTAGAACGGAGGAGTGCTTAACGGAATTCTATTACAAGTTGTTCGTAACGTACACTGATAATCTCCTTCTCTTCTCTCTGACTGGTGAAGGTTCAAGCCCACTCTGGGCCTTGACCAGTGTACTGGCCGGGGCTATACGATGATCTCTTGCTCTGCACCGAGGCCCATGTACAGCTTACGATCGCGCTGATTGACTTGAGCAACGTCGTGTGTGCGGTCACCCACGAGCACGAGCTTGATGCCTTGATGTCGTAGTTGTAGATGTAGCGGTGCTAACTTCCCCACCGGGATAAGATCCAACTTACCCCAAGCTAGTGCTCGAGGAAAACGTTGCCAAAGCGCTTCCATATCTTCCCAGGTTGCCAAGGAGGACGACAGTTCGAGAGAAGGTCGCCCTCGGCTACGTACGGGTTCTACATGTTCCTACGACATCGCAGTACGCCGACGTCTTTATCAAGGGCCTTCCTACGTCATTATTTTAAGAGTTTCGATCCAGCCTGAATGTTAGCGATGCTCCCGATTAGACTGCAGAGGAGTGTTAGACTATTGTAATTATAGATGGTAGGCAGCCCTTGATTTGTGGCATGCACCATGACTGTGTGCATAGCTCATACGCCACCCCAGTCTCTATATGTAATTGTGTACATTCATGGAATATAATCAATTCAGTTATTCCCACTTTCATGGTAGCCAGACCATTGGATAAGAACTTGGAGGCCAACATCAGATATTACGCGCCACGCCGAGCTCTCGTTAATGGCTTCCCCTCCACTCCACCATCGATCGATTTATCCATCACCTCCTTAAATACGCGCCACGCCGAGCTCTCGTCGCCATGCCCGCCGCGCTGTGGCGGGAGGTGGCGGGGCGTGGTGACATCGGCGACGGGGGCTGTGAGGCGTTGCATGCGGCTCCTGGAGGCGTGCGCGCATGCGCCGGCGAGGCTTGTGGTGTCGCGCGTAGCCGGAGGAGGGCCGCCACGGACGCCGTGGAGGGCTGGGACGAGTGCGCGTGGACGGGGCCCAACTCCAGCCCGGCACGTTCTTGAGCTCCCCCATAAAACTATTTCTTTTCTTGTGCTTGCTGCTTGCTGAAGAATAAACAACGCGACGAGCATGATGAGGGCTCGGCGTTTGTGGACCTTGGTTGTTCGATTTCGTTTGCCAAGTTCCAAGCAAACTCAAAAAACTTGTTATTATTATGCTTAAGAGCGAGGCACCAATGGTGATGTCGTGCATGTTAATGTTCTTGGGAGGAGATGAAAGAACGCATGCATGCCCATCAAAAAATATAATTGTATTATTTCGCAAAAACAAAGGAGAGAATTTATTATATATCTCTTATTAAGAACGTCTTATAGGTAAATGCCTATACGTGTGCATATGTGGAGTGCATTTAATTTCAGGATAGAGGGAAGTGTTGTTTAAATAATTCCTTAGGCGGCCTTGGTCCAAGGTCCTTGGACATTTTTTTCGTTTTCTAAAAAAATACATATAAATCTCCTCATTTTTTATACAGAAAGATTTATAGTTTAGAACGGAGGGAGTAGCCGCTAGTGGATAAGGGACGACATGAACTGGAAACCGTGCGACGACAAGAACGGGAAACCGTCGTGGTGTGTGGAATCAGGGATGAAAACGACCAACCGAGTCAGGGTGTGTGGATTAGGAATGAAAACGACACGAAACAGTCGGGGCATGCACACCGTTACGCAAAGCGCATTGCTTTGCCCTAGTCAGATGCGACAGCGCATTGCTTTTGCCTTTATTATGCGGCATCATCAAGTGGCTGAAAATGAAATAGGTGTCCACGTCTTCTAAGCCCCCGCCCCGCAAGTGGCTCGGCCGGCAGCAGAAATGCAGCCGTCGACGACCCAGAAGGAAAGGGTCATTTGACGCATTTTTTTTAAGATAATGGATAACACATATCCGGTCTCTACATCTAAGAGCGTACACAGCCTATTATTATAAAGTTTTCGAGAATAAAAGAGAAAGCTATAATCTTAAAGAACGACCAGGACGCTAGTTCAAATAATACAAAAGTTTCCATCCTTTATTGAAAATCTCTAAAGCAATGACTTTTAATTTCTTGCTCATCGCCGAGAGTGCGTCCTTGGCTATCTCATCACGCTGCAGCTGGGCCCAAGAGCGTAGCCAGTATGCTCCTCTGAAAATTACCTGCATAAAAGAGTTAGATTTCATTTGATTAAAAACAACATCATTGCGGCATCTCCAGATAGCCCAACACATGGCAGCCACCCCCACCCAAATCAAATTTTTATTTAGATTAGTTAGCCAGCTACCAAACATATGGCTAATTGATCTAGGTTGAGGTAGATTAGTAGCAAAGAAGATAATCCTCCAAATCATCTTGGTAAGCGGACAATCTAGGAACAAATGTTGGATGTTTTCATTCCCATTACAACTAATGCACTTCTGATTCCCTTTCCAATTTTTCCTGGCGAGGTTGTCCTTGGTTAAGACTACACCTCTTTGCAAGAACCAAAGAAAAATTTTAATTTTTTGAGGAATTTTTATCTTCCAGACCTTCTTATGCCAAAAAAGATGTTTGTGTATCTATAAGATAGAGATACATAGACTGGACAGAGAATAACCCAGATTTGGTTAAGCTCCATCTGAAGTAATCTGAACTTTTGATCAATTCGATATTTGAGATCCGTGCTACTAAACTAAGCCACTCTGTAAGTTTATTATCCACCAGAGCCTTTCTAAAAGAGATGTTTAGAGGGCTAGTAGTCATTACTTTTAAGACTGTTGCGTGGGGGTCCCGCACTATATTATATAATGATGGATATTTAACTTTCAGAGGCCTATCTCCTACCCATGTATCGTCCCAAAACCTAGCACTGGTTCCATCTTTGATATCGAAAGAACCTGCAGCCAGCACCTCATCTTTGATATGCATGAGGCCTCTCCAAAAATGAGAGTCATTGGGCTTGGCCGCCACCTGAGTTAGGCTCTTGGACCTTAGGTATTTATTCCTTAGGAGGGATTGCCACATGCCTTCAGTGTTTAGCAAATTAACCAGCCACTTGGCTAGAAGGCATTTATTTTGCAATTGTAAATTTAAGATACCTAATCCTCCTTGGTCCTTAGGACGGCATATGATGTCCCATCTGGCAAGTCGATGTCTATGTTTGTCTGAAGAGCCTTGCCAGAAGAACCGAGATCTATAATGATCGAGTTTTTTGATAACCCCCTTTGTGATCTCAATAAAGGACGTCATGAACATAGGTAGGCTGCTTAAGACTGAGTTAAGCAGTACCAGTCTTCCCCCATATGACAGATATTTGGCTTTCCAACAAGAGAGCTTCTGTTCGAAGCGATTTTTCACTTTTCTCCATTCAGAATTCAGGAGTTGTCTATGGTGCATTAGGATCCCTAGATATCTGAAGGGATATTCCCCGGCGTTGCATCCAAAGAGACTAGTATAATAGGATTCCAGCTCTTTAGCTGCACCATAGCAGAAGACTTCACTCTTGTGGAAGTTTATCTTAAGCCCAGATAATTGCTCGAAAGCGCAAAGCAACAGTTTCAGATTCTGTGCATGTTCTGGGTCATGATCTATAAAGATTATGGTGTCATCTGCATATTGAAGAATAGACAGACCATCATCTGTAAGGTGGGGGATGACTCCTCCTATTTGACCATCGGCTTTTGCTCTATTTATCAGAAGAGTTAGCATATGTGCAACGATGTTAAATAGGATTGGTGACATTGGATCACCCTGTCTGAGTCCGCGCTTGGTCTGGAAGTATGGGCCTACATCATCATTGACTTTAATTCCCACACTTCCTCTAGTGACCATGGTTTCAATTCACCTACACCATTTGGGAGAGAAACCTTTCATATGCAGCGTCTGTTGTAGGAAAGGCCACTTCACTTTGTCGTATGCCTTTTCAAAGTCAATTTTGAAAATGACACCGTTCCTCTTTTTAGTGTGAAGTTCATGGATAGTTTCGTGTAGGATTACGACTCCTTCCATAATGTTCCTTCCTGGCATGAAGGCAGTCTGTGTTGGCCTCACTACTGTTTTAGCTACTTTATTTAGCCTATTTGTGCCTACCTTTGTGAATATTTTAAAGCTCACATTAAGAACACAGATAGGTCTATATTGCTGAATTTTTGTAGCATTATGCACTTTTGGGATCAAAGTGATAATACCAAAGTTTAGACTATGGAGATCAAGAGTCTCCCTATGTAGCTCCGCAAATAAGCTTAGGAGATCATCTTTAATAACCCCCCAAAAAACCTGATAGAATTCCGTAGGAAATCCATCCGGGCCTGGAGCTTTGTTATGCTCCATTTGGAAAATCGCATCCCTCACTTCAGATTCAGTGAACGGGCTAATTAGGATTTCGTTTTCCTCTAGGATACCTGTGGGATATCTAGGTTTTGATCCTCCATTAGGGATATATCCGAGTTTTTTGGTAGGCCAAACAACTCTTTATAATAAGTCGTGACGTGACTTTTTAGCCGATCGTCGCCCACCACAACACCATGATCATTTTCAAGTTTATAGATATGTTGCTTACGGTGTTTCCCATTGACTACTAGGTGGAAGAACCGAGTATTAGCATCCCCTTCTAATAGGGTTTTGACTTTAGCTCTTTCATACCATTTTAGTTCCTCTTCTCTCAGAAGGCCAACTAAGTGCTCTTTTAGGTAGTTTTTGAGATTAATCTCTTGATCAGACAAGAGGGTGTCCTCAGCTTTTTTATCAAGCTTTTCTAAAAGAGCTAACAGAGATTTTTTTCTTTTTTATATGTCCCTGCTGTGTGTTTTGCCCAGCCTCTGAGATATTGTCTGAGCTTTCGAATTTTGAACTGCCAACGTCCAAGCGGGGACAACCCAGAGCATGGAGATTGCCAAATATTTGCAACCATATCATAAAATCCATCTCGTATCAAACATCCCCTCTCGAATTTGAAAGGACGATTTTGGGTCTGGTGAGTTGACGCTCCTGTGTTAAGCACAAGGGTTGTGTGGTCTGAGATACTCCTATCCCTGGATTCAACTGATGTCAACAGGAATTGAACTTCAAATTCAGTGCTAACTCAAAAGTTGGGTTATCCCCTGGCCCTGCCCAAGTATACTGGCGTCCTGACATCGTAATCTCTTTAAGATCCAAAGATTCGATGACAGCATTAAAGATATTTGGCCATCTAGGATCGAAAACCCCTGAGCTCTTATCCTCTGGAGATCTCATTATATTGAAATCACCTCCTATCAAATACGGAAGTGATTCTTTGGAGCACATATTGGCTAGTTCCCCTAGAAAAGCGCTTTTGTTTTGACGTTGCGCTGGCCCATAAACGGAATATAGCAAAGTCAATTGATTTGATTCTTAGGGTGAATTTTACATAGTATTCACCTTCATCAATGGCTCCAATGTCAAAAAAATTCAGATCCACACCTAAAAGAATGCCCCTGATCTACCATGTGGAGCCTTGGTGTGCCAAAGGAAGTCATGTCCTCCACAAAGATTTTTGAGGACATTATCCGGGAAAGAATCGCGGCCAGTCTTCGAAAGAGCAATAAAATTTATTTGCTCTTCCCTAACTAATTCCGCTAAGAACCTATGTTTAGCCAAGTTTGCAAGACCTCTGCTATTCCAGAACACCCCTGACATTTTATAATAATTTTTGAGGGGGTCTTTGGTTTCTTGGAAAGTTTGCCATTATTATATTGTTTGGCATTATTATATTTCTTCCTACGTTGGATTGGAGAGAGGTCTATAATTTGATCCTTCTCCGCATCCAGCAAATTCTCATTTAGATTTCTACAAACGTGGCTGAGAATTGCGTCCAGCTGGTTCTCCTGCTCATCATCACTATCGATGTTTAGAGCTTTAGATTTAGGAAAACCTTTGTTTTGATTAGCACAAAGATTCAACCTATCAACCTCTAAGTTTTTTAAAGCTACTACATCTGAGGATCCTAGGTTGATGCCTACCCTACCAAGGTTTGAAAGAACTTTTGAATCTGAAAAGCTAGTAAAAGAAGTACCTGGAAAATCGAGGTTCCTTTTGGCTTTCAGTCGTTCGGCCTTGTGCAGGGTATGGATGTCCTCTGTAGCCGCATTCCTCGAGCTTCGGCGCAGCACCTTTGTGGGGGCTGCCATCACGGTTGGCGCAATCTCCCCCGCCGCCGGTGTCGGAGAGCCTGGGTGATCGTCGACCTCCTCCGCAGCACCGTCGGGGGATGCAAGAGAATTCGGTGTGGGCGCCATGGAACCCACACCCTCCTGTCCTGTGACCTGGGGGATAGCAGCTGTTGTAGAATCCCCCATGCCTGCCGGCACTGCCTCTCCCACGAGAGGCACTGCCTCTCCCGCCGAAACTGGCTGCACTGCTTTGAGAGGCACTGCCTCTCCCGCGAGAGGCACTGCCTCTCCCACCGGAGCTGCTCCAAGCACGTCGTCCAGCGAGGGACTCCCAGGAGCAGCGAGGCCCGTATGAGCGACCTCCTCCATGCATCCAACAGCATCGGGGACAGCCACCCCGGCAGAAACCTTCCCCATGGATAGGGGTGAAGGTGGAGCGGTGTCGACGTCGTGCGCTGGCCGGTCGGTGGCCAGCCTGTGCGGGAGGCCGTTCTCCTGGCGACAAGGGCCAAGAACTCAAGAAGTTTGATGTTCAGAAACTGTCCGTGAACCCAGCCCATGCATGGATATTATTATTCATTCACAAGCTCACATGTATGTCTGTCTGTACAATACAGTTCATGGACTCTAGGACACGCCAGTTCACAAGCCTTCCAACGTCCCCGGCAGGCTTATATATTTAGCCCTTGGAAGGCACTGCCGACGCTTTGCACACTGGGCACCAGTTGTTCTGCCCAAGCCACTGGCCTATGCAGCACACATGGTACCGGTGCTCGCACGGCAGCCTCCCAACTTCTTCGCCCTCCACGTACTCTTCCTGGAGTAGACAGAGATGTTCAAGTTTCAGTCCAGAAATAACGGAATATTTCTGCACCAGTTTATTTCTTTGGTTGTGCACATGAGAGGACTGAAAAAAGTTAAGCCCTAAAAAATATCAGTGATGAAGCAATAAACAGTACAGTGCAAAAACCATGCATATATTACATTTGCAGAAAGGGTGCTGAATTGGCTTTTTACAGTTTCAAGAAAGGCTCGTGGAAATCCAGGGTGCCATCAGGCAGAATGTAAATAATGTTGGGCAACTGATCGACTAGCAAAAGGAGTTGTAGCGCACTCGAGCAATGTGTGCCATGTGATTAGGAGGATGGAGGAATCTGCTCAACATGCCCTCTCCACTTGTGTGTTTGCTCGCAATTTCTGGTATATATAGCTGGCTCAGCTTGGGCTAGAGTGGCTCCAAGATGCAATGAATTGAGCTTTGCAGATTGGTGGAGAAATGCAAGTCGAAGGATTGATAAGGCCAAAAGAAAGGAGTTTCATAGTGCTGTGATGATATTAGGTGCTTGACATGTGGATCCAAAGCAACAAGTGGGTCATCGATGGCGCCCGCCATTCTCTCACTGATACTCAGTACAACTTCGAGGAGATGAGACTGGAGGCTGCAAAGCTTCAAGAGTTGGATTTCTGCTATAGGATTAGTTTGATTAGTCCAAGCTGGATATCATCCCCCCCCCCCCCCCTTCTGTTTCAGGAGTGATGTACGGCAACCCGTCCTTGTCTCATATTCATAGTCATAGTTGATGTGAGGAGGCCATTTGTAAGGGACCGCTATTTCTTCTCTCTATAATAATATAAAGATGTGCAGATCTCCTGCATATTCGAGATTTTTTTTGTACTCTGTACTGTTGGCGTTCAAGAAAAGCAGAGACTCAGTCATTAAAAAAAACAATGCCAGGAATCCATTACTTCTTTATTTTAATAAACTTTTGGGAAGTGGGGTAATAGCAGCATAAAAGGACCTGTCTTGTGTGAGAAGGATAGGCAAAAACTAATGCCGACTGTCCAACACAAAAAAAAGTGAAAACCTTTTACTTAGTGCCCAAAATAACCAGTTCCACATGAAAATAAAAGGTGCTCAATGTTGAATCTTTATATACATTTTATTTTATACCCACAGAAATAGCAGATCCCCTAGGTAAGGTTACCACTTACCTGACATATGCTGCATTTCATGTCATCAACGGTTGATTTGTTCACTTCTGAAGCGACTTGACTATATATGCTTCTTCTGAGGCATTTCGTGAACTGCTCATCCGAAAGAGCTGTGCTTACAGAGCCGATTCTCTCCTCCAGGGCCAATAGTTCCTGTTCAGAAGGAGATACAAGCACATCTTGCGTGAGTATAAATATGAACCAAGAGTATTTCATAAAGGATCATACTTAGTGCTCAAATCATAGTAAGGGCTTCAAACATAGAATAAGGAAGAATCCTCCAGAAAGAAAAGCATCCTCTAAAACGAAACCCCTCCAGCATTCAGGCAGAACAAGATATGATTAAAGATAGTACCTCATAGGACATATTATCAATATCCATCTGCATGTCTCTATGCCGATCATAGGACGCAAAAGCACCAAAAAACAGATTAGTCTCCAGCACCAGCAATTGCTGCAAAAACGATTATTCAAGATTGCTGGCAAAAGAAAGATGATAAACTTTGGAGCAAAGAGTAAAAACGAACTAACATCATAAGTCAGCTCTGCTAGTTGTTCAATCCTCTCCAATGCTACCAACACCTACAGAAAATAAACTAATTTCATTCCAAAATGTTACACTTATAGCACCTTCTTAGTCAAAGTTAAGGGTATTAATCAAAATCAAGATTAGTATCACTATATATTTAACTGGATTATAATGACATAAGATCTGACAATATATTCGAGAAAATAGATCTGACAATAAAAACTGAACAGCTGGAACCACTATAGGAAACATTTTAGAAAACAACTTCCGTAATTCCTTCCATAGGTATGTGTCTATGACTATCTCTCTCCCCCATGAGACTATGGATCATTTGCTGAGGACTTTCTTCAAAAAGGGAGCTTGGTCTTACCCTTTCAGCTCGAGCATTCAAGCAACAATGACGACTAGATGAGAAAATATTATTATCAAATTCCACAAAGAATGGCCTTATTGAACTCTCAGTGGTGACTCCTTCCAATGAAAGATGTTCCTGAGCTGGCTGTACATTCCTTGTGAATGACTCATGCAGAGAAAGCATGTCATCTGCTCTTCCATCAGGATCACTGATCCTAGTGGCAAGAGGAAAAGGTCGTCTCGTCCTAACTGAAACTGCTGATTCTTGATGGCTTCTGCTGCTTCTTCGTGGTATTTGTTGAGAAAGTGATTGCTCATTCATTCTGATTCTGTGGCCAGTACTACGAATATCTGTAGGAGGAGAATGACCTAAACTTAAGTTCCTTGATCTGGAAGAGCTTTCCTGGTCAAAAGCCCTCTTTCTCATGAACTCAAACCTCCTACTAATAACGGACTCAGATGGGCAAACTGATGGCTGAGCGTCAGGTACTGAAGTACAATGGTTTTTAAGACCACGTATCTGCCCTCCACTAACATGACTATAAGCTGGCCTCCCACCCATGGTAGAACTACCAGGTATAGTAAACCCATTAGTTGGAGATGAAGATGCTCCTGGAGTACCCATAATTACATCTTTATGTTTCTGTCTCTGTGTCCTATAACCGGTAAAATGAGAGCCTTCTGGATAAGGTACTCGTTCAGTAGTAAAACCTTCTGACTCACCTTGCAGAGTGTCTGAACTCTCGTTGTCTACAGCAATTTTCTTACTACCCTCTAGCTGCTTAGCATCAGCCTTTCTTCTACTACTTTCAGCAACGTCAAACCCTGCCAAAAAAGGCTGCCTTCGCCTTTCCTCAAACTTGCTAAGTGGAAATTTGGAAGAGCTTGCAGGTGCCACCTTTGAGCTTGAAGATTCAACTGAATCGCGTACATATGTTGGTCTTTCTTGATTATCACCAATTCTTGCTTTCATAGGATAGAATCTAGTGCTGTTTCCCGGTCTGTCGGTGCTGTGATTAGTCCTATCTTCTGAACTTCGATTCCTAGAATAGAATCTGGAACCCCTCCTGAGATATGCAATTTCTGCTTTTGATCTCCTATCTGAATATTCCTCCATATGATTAGGCTGCAATAAGTACCTCCAATAATTGCTCTGAGATATCCTATAGTCCTGCCGATCTGTAATACAATTTGGTAAAAGGTCAGTAAACAATAAAACCTAGAGAATGGATACAGATAACAAATCAACAAGAAACACCAGGACAGATAATAAAGCGATTTGGAACTAATACTGGTGTCAATAATCCCACTGTGCCCAGGGTTGGTTTCTTGTCATACCATCCGCGGAATGATAATAACAAATTTGAGACACTGTGAATATGAATGTATGGAAGTCAATTATGACCAAAGGTCTGTTTGTATTGGAGGTATATCACTCGAATGGATAGACATCTGAAAAGTGGTGAGCTCAAAAGATCAGTAGGAGCAACAAACAAACAGTCAAATCAGCCTTTAGCACTTGGCGTCGCGTAGATCATGACCATAATCGCTTTTGAGACCCACCCAAGCCTGTGCTCTATCTGCTGACATATGTTTGAGATCTGATGTTACCAACTCACGTTCCGCGTCAACATAAGACAGGACCCCACATCACCAGTAACCAAATGAGCAAGAACGCATGTCAGCAGAAGGAGACGACTAACGAGAGCTCTGAACGGAACCAGGAAAGATAGACACAACAACATTTTCAAGGTTGTAGATAACCTTAATGCGGCAAACAATATTTTTTTCAGATGAGCTAAAGAAAAAAAAAAGGAGGCATCGGGACCACCCTCCACCTCCACCAGATCATGACATGATCACTGGCGGAGCTACGTTGGGGCCATGCCCCCCCCCCCCTGCCTCTGTGTTTTGAAGGAACCAATATTCTGTTCAGCAGCACCCAATGCAGGTGAACAGGCCAGCAGCTAGCTTCAGCTCTGTGCCTCCATCATAGGATATGCCTCCCTCCGTTGCTCTGCGGACAAGCTACAAGCCTACGAATGATTTTCTTAATGGTCTTTAATTTTTTTGCTGCTAGACTGTTATCAGGCTGGAAGCTATATATACATGCATATATGATAAGTGGCTGATTGAGTGTGTGTGTGTATATATATATATATATATATGATATTGATACATTAATCTGAGAATCTGATGGTCTTCATGGACAAAAAAGTAGACCACACAATATATTTTGTTTGCTGTGGCCTGATTAGTAAGACTAATTTCTCCACTACCTATGTACTTATAGTGTACTTATAGTTTTGTTTCTGGCTCCGCCACTGGACATGATCATTGACATTGAGAAGGGAGTGCGATGACATCATTCGTCTATCCATATACTGGTACCACTTTTTCCATCCATCAAATAATTCTAGTATTTTTGTTTTGTTTGGCCCCTCCGAAACCCAAATACAAAACCAAAGTGGCAATGTCAGTAGTAACTAGTAGTACTAACTACCCAAGCCTTCCCAGATTGCGCACTTACCGAGTTACAGCGGGCACCAAACATCTCACGGTAAATTTGCTAATGAAAACCGCATCGCCATCAAACCGTTCAGGCCCAGTATATGAATATCTTTCATGCAACGCAACCAGCCGTTACTTCTAAATCACCTGAACAAAAATAAACTAGCCCCCTAACACTTTTTTAATCTCTCTAATGAAACAAAACGCAGCTCTCCTGCATTTAAAAAAAAAAGGAAGAAAAAAACTAGCCCCAATCCTCCCAAAAAAAATGAGCTAATCGTCCTGAAACCGACCAACAAACCCCAAGCGAACTCGAATCGAACAACATAACAAAAACATCACCTCCTGATCCTACCTACAGTACTAGAAGCCGCAGCCGTCGCTCGAGAGCACCAGCGTCGATCGGGAAGTGCGCGCGGGGGTGCCAGCGCCTTGGGATTCGAAAGGAACCGCGGCGTCGTATCGGATGCGTCCGGCCGTCGCCGGGAGGAGGAGACGTCCGCCGGGGCAGCGCAGAAGCCAGAAGGCGAGGCGAGGAGAGGAGCGAGTGGGGGTGCGGTGCGGGCGGGCTTGGATTCCTCCCTGGTTGGATCCGAGGCCATTCATTTATCACGGGGCAGGGCAAGGGGGTCGCCCCGTTAACGGGTCGGGTACACAGGACACTGCCTGCCAGTTGTCGTGGCTTTGCGTGGGTATGTGGACTCGCTGCTACGTCCACGTCGACGTACGTACACGGACACGTACACTACGGCGGCGCGGTGCACGGGAGTGGGCCCGGGTGGACAGTGTGGTGGTGCGGCTGGCCGGTCGTCCTGGGCGTGATAAATGAGCTGAGTAGTGTGGAGTGTGCGTGCACGTGACAAACACGTACAGTGCGGTTTTCAGGACGACAACGTACGACGCGGACTGTGCGCCGTCACGTGCCAGGCCGCGTTTGATACGGAAACGAGGTTCTCATGCAACGGTTTCAGATCCAGCTTTTTATTTACAAAATAATTCAAGATGATACCGAGCTGAGCTGTGCGGCTGGATGCATGGTTTCTCCGGCCGATAATTCGGCTTATGTTAGTATTTTATTGTGAGACAAAAACAATATACCATGGTTAATAAATCGGTTTTATTCTCTCCATCTTGAAATAGTAGAAGGCTAGCTTGCTCTGATTTGGAAACGGTCCTGGGGATCATATAGCTGCACACCCGCATGCATGCGCTGCTGTAGTGACCTCTTTATGAGATTATATTATATATTGTTGTTTATTGCTAACCAATTCATCGTAGCACTAGCCCGACATCAGGCCGCGTGTCATCACACGCAGGCAGGCCTTGTTCGTGAAAAGAGAATTGGGGACAATTCTGTGCGTGTACGAGGGCAACTCGCAAGTGGCAACGGCAGCAGTGGGTGGCGACAGCATCAAATGGGTCGGCTGCAACTAACCAAAAGAGCAGAAAAACACATCACCTGAAACCCCACGTTCAGGGCACCCTGTCTGAGCTACTTTCGAGTTTGGGGCTTTCGGCACACAAAAGTAAGTGCATTATTCTTTCCTTCGTTCACGTCGTTGTGCTCCGATCCTGAAAACTACCATTTCCGTGGATTTTTAAGTATGTATTTCTCTGCCAAAATGACAAGCGAAAGAAACCCAGCCGAATGTCTCGGATGGCAGGCATTCCATTTACTGCGTCGTGTTCTGGAGAGCGGAGCGGGGAAACGACATGTGCACGAGAAATAGCTAGGGTCGCAGGAGTGGTTAGCATGGTGACATCCAGCTGATGCCAATTGCCACGAGCCAATTGCCATGAGGGAGTACGTCTGGTAATGGGGTTGAACCCGCTCTAAATCCGTCCCTACCTATATCTCAAGAGCCCTAATTATCACCTTATTCGACCCACCTCATTGGCCCAAAGGCCCCAACCCGTCTCAGCTCGTAGTCACCATGCAATTTGATATGTGACATACGCGCCGATCTGCGATCATAGCGCCCTAACCCGTCAAAACCCGTTTGTGTTGTCAACCCAACCCGTCCCGATCTGTTTTATAGTGTCATCCGTTTCTACCGATCTAATAATACTCATTTCAAAAACCGCTAAAAAATTCCGTTTCCACCCGCCCCGCTAGCAGGGCTACGAGGGATTGGTAATGGGGGCGATTAGGATGGCTAAGACGATCTTTAGAAGCTGATTGAGCGTGGGCGTTGATCCGGTCATCCAGGGTGTAGCTCTCCAAAACCTGACAAATCAGACGGCAACGCGTCGTATGTGTCCACCTGTGGGGAGGTGGGGCCTTCATAAGCACAAGTGGGCAGAGGCAAGTCACAACGAGATATGGGCGTGCACCTGCCCTCAAAATTAGGCATTGTTGATTAGGTTTGAATTGGATTTGAAATCGGCATTTAGAAAAAAAAAAAACAAGATTCAAGGCAGCTGTTTTTTGCAGTCCTGGTGGGTAGTGCTGCGCCTCGGCTTTGTCTTGTGCAGCTCTCATCTCATCTTACATCCTAGGCATGCAAAGGTTCAGGTCAAATCCTGAAAGGGTACTCCCTCTGTCTTATACTATATTTTATTTTAATTTTTTATGCATGTATTTTTTATATATCTAGACATATTATTTATCTAGTTACTCTTTCCGTCCCTTAAAGAGAGTCGTTTTGCAGTTGGACACGGAGACCAAGGCCTTGTTTAGTTCCCTCTCAATTTTAGCATTTGGCACTATAAAAAAGAATATTTTTCGTCACATCAAAATACTGGCACAATATAGATGAAATTAAAAACTAATTACATGATTTTGTTATATTTTACGAGACGAATGTTTTAAGGTTAATTAGTCAAAGTTTAAATAATTTTTTACAAATACAAACGAAATACTATAAAAATTCTGCTATAGAAATTTCAACTCTAATTCAGACAAAACAAGGCCCACGTAAGAAGGGAAAGTGCTAGGTCTGCACGCACGCATGCTGTGTCTGGATGCCAGGGGTGGGGCTTGCTATAGCCACGGCGCTACGTGCACCAAGTGGATCCGATGGGTTAGTCCCTGTCGCGCGGGGCCAGAGTTCGGTGCGAACCAGCTGTCTGTGAGGAGCAAGGCAAGCCCCCTATGCGTGCGTTGGCTAGCACCCGAGGGCTGCACGAGCATATGTTGAATTACGCTTTGGCAGTAGGGAGCAGGAGACCAGTGGACAGGAGCGGTAGTAGGCCAGGAAGCTAAAACGACATTTTCTACGGGACGACGTCCCATGGATACGACGACACTTTTATCAGTAAAATATATACACTAAAAAAGTTAAAGTAAATTATAATTTAAGACTGAGAGAATAGTAAGTAATGATTGTGTGAGAGTGAACATGATGGTTTTAGCTCTAAAACCATGATTTAGAGAGACAAATTTAAGAATGCTGAATGACAATGGGAGTGGATATGATATTTGCAATAATGCAACCTCTGAATTGACGGATACACATAGTACGTTTTATACATAGCCAAATAGTCCCTCTCATTAGTGCATCACCGCAACACTTAACCTGAAAGCAGCAACAATGCTTATCTGGAAATTGCTGATTAGGCAGCAAGGCACAGGTCAAGTCCGATAAGGATCCAAGCAGCATTCATGAACTTATTATCTTCCAACTAATACAGATATTATTAAAAGTGAATAGGTATATACAGTAGGAAAAACAGTGAAAGTCAAAAGCTTGGCAATCAAAGTGCAATGGATGGGCAGATGCCCACAGGACCAGACCAAATGGATTGGGCATGCCTACAATGACATGTCCCCGCTCACCTGATGGTTCATGAAAGACAGGACATAATATGCTGCAAAAATAAAAGGGAAATTACTAACATGTTTTTTCTCCATGTTTCAGCAGTGCATGCCACTACCAGGCAGGCAGGCTCCCAGCTTCCTCCTTTTCCTTTTCTGAAGAAGAAAGCGCCGTTATGTTACATCCACTTCAGCCGTTCAGGACCATCTGGGCTCCGGAGCTCCTTTCGATGGACACCTGCTACTGACAGGGACATGAATCTTCATTCATCTTCTTCTCCATCCATAGGCCGGCTTCATAGGCATCAAATTACCAACAAGCAAAGACGATCCATTGTTTCGTTGCCAGCAAACATATATAATATAATATAATATATATATATATATATATTTACTAGACACAACATTTTCTTGGACCGAAAAGGTTCCTGTATACATATGCACATAACATACACTCTGCCCGTGACCATTCCAAACATCCACAACATCACACAAATACTGAAATACACCCGTGACCATTCCAAGCATCCATACCATCACATAAATACTGAAATAAATAGACATATCACAAGCTTTGTTTGCAGGAATTTCTCATATGGAAAACCAGGACACGAGCATTTTCAAGTTTCCATGGACTGGAGTGCAGTCAGCCACTCAGGCCCATCTCCTTCCTCGTCTTGCCGATGAAAAGATCCTTGGATTTGATCTTGCCTGGCAAGCACCCGATAAGCGTCAGCAAGGGAAATTGAGCCAATCCTTCCTTCCTTCCAAGAGAGACGAGTGCCAGCTCAGAGCCGGGGCTGTAAGTTGCCAGTTTGCTATTAGGCTTGCCCTTGATCAGTAACTTCAGGTTCTTCGCCACTAGCAGGGTGTGCTTCTGGGCGAGGTACCCTTGTTTGAGTTCCTGGACAATGATAGTTCCAACAACTTCAGTGATTTTGCACCGCAAAAAAAAAAAGGATCGATGATGCTCTATGGGGACACTTTCTTTTAAAATTCAACCAAGGATGCTCTATGGTCAGTATAAAAAATTAAGAAACATAATTGTAATGATCAGTAATCAGTATCCACTAGACAGACAAATGTTTATCCAGGACAAGGAACACATTTAATACTTCGGTAGCGAGAACTGTCATATCACCCAACTGCCAAGAATTAGGTTACTGCAGATTAATCATTTAGATTATTATTATCTAACACCAACTACCAAGATGCTGGAAGGGCATCGAATAGCTAGGAGATGATTAACAAATATCAGTGGTCTCTGCTGAACAAAAGTCATGTTTGTGTCAATGTGTCATGATTGTTACATCATGGTTTAGTATTACATCAGGGAGTGCGAACATGACAATACCAAAATGACAGGAGGTTTAGAGGTAACCATAAATGAAGCTTGACATTTGCAAATGAAATGAATTACGGAAGCCTATATATCTGTCTGCGAAGACGTGCAATAATGGAGAATACTCATGCTTTGCAAAGTTTTGGTAGAATCTCATTTAGGTGAACCAACAGTTACTACGAGGAAATTTTCAATTTGTTCTGCTGGGGAAACCGAAACTAATCAGCCTACATAGATATGCTCTGATTAAGAGTTCAGTAAGCACAAATAAGGGTAGTACTACAGTTTAGGCCAGATGGTTGCTATTCTCTACAAATTCAGTCATGGTGGTTGGTACAAGGAAAAAACCAACCTGAATAAAGTAGCAGAGTCAAAAACAGAAGGAGAATCACAAGTTGGAAAACTTACAGGAATATCCGTGATGTCACCAATTGCGAAAATGTTATTATAACCTTTCACTCTTAAATCCTTTTCCACCATTACTCTCCCCTTGCTATCCAAAGATTCCTTTAGGATCGTATCATGTAGCCACAACGAACTCAGCGGCTTTCCAATGCATACAAAGTGGCAACCCACTGTTACTATTTCTCCGCCTGATGTCTTGTATACATTCTCTGTGTCTGATAATGAGCCCAAGTCAACCGATTGCTGAAGAAGCACGTCTACTTTCTTTGAAGTCAGCCAATCAAGGCACTTCTTTGAAGCCTTATCTCTAATGAACTCGAGCAGACGTGGTCCTCTATGGATAAGGGTCACCTTCTTCCCCGGGTAGTCTACCGCAATCTCTCCAGCTAGTTCAACACCAGTTGGACCACCCCCAATTATCAGCACAGATTCTGAAGACTCTATCTTCCCATTATCTGTAACAAACATATGCAAAACAAAACGTAAGCGTGACAGGGAAGGTCACAATAGCATAACTGCTTTCAGTGCAGTAAGTGCTTTGACTACAATTACCTCTCTGGAATTCTTTGGTCCTCTCAGCTCTGCTGGCAGGAGAAGCCAAAGCATGGCCAGTCGCTATGACAAGATAATCATATGGAAGAGATTGGCCATCAGCAGTCAGGACAGCGTCTTCGGTGATATTGACTGCAGAAGATGTCACGATGGTCGCGTCGTTGAGGTAATCTTTGTGATAGATCAGTGATCTCTCAGCAAAAGATGGCTCGACCATGGATCGCAGCTCAGCTCAGGGGATCTCCAGGTACTCTTTCCTGTCATCAGAAAGGGATACGGTGTATCAAGGAAACATTCTAATTATGATTGTGTGAACCAGGTGATGCTCCACTACGTTCAACATCAGGTTAGTAAGCTACGGCCTACGTTATGACCAGCACAGAATAGATAGATAATTTTCAGAAATTCCAGAGTGCTTCTCAGCAGTTAGCAGCTAATTAGATTCAGAGCTTGAAGTACGTCTGTGTAGACAAGAAAACTTCAAGATCATCTCCATTTCTATCCCACGGATTCACTACATCCGGCCAGATCTCTAGGGCCGCAAGGATTGGGTACCGGCAGGCAGGGGACCGGGCTACCGAATCACACACCTCGGCCTTGGAAGCACGCACAGGCACAGGCACAGGCACGGCAGCCAGTCCAAGAAAGCAAGCAAGCATCCGGTCGGCTCGGGATTTCCACGAACGGGTGCCCGGCGCAGCGCATGAGCGAAGCAGGGGCGAGGAAGAGGGGGCTTACGGGTCGAGGAGGACGACGTCGGCATGGCCCTGCATGGTCTTCGCCAGGAGGGAGCCGGCGGGGCCGCCGCCAACCACCACCACCCTCGCCTTCTCCCCCGCCGCCTCCACCATCGCCCTCCGCCGCCGCTCTAGCTGTCCCGCTCCCCTGGCGCGCGCCCCACCCAGTTGACAAACTCCCCCC